>JAWQFY010000987.1:0-16177 GCA_037055185.1 Capillidium rhysosporum
TATAAATTATATAATTATACTATAGTTATATTATTTAACTTATTAAAGTTTTAGTTATATATATTTAGCTTTTAACTTTATATAAAATTCTTACAATTTAGGTTTTATATATATATATATAATTTAAAATATTAATTTTATTTATAAAAATGTAAAACTGCTACTATGTATTTACTATATAATTATATTAATAAAATTTTTAACTAATTATTATAAAATAACTATAATTAAACATATATTAAATATATATTAAATATATATTAAACATAATACTATTATATAGCTTTATTATATAGTTATTAATATAGCTAAAGCATTTTTAAAGTTATATTTTAAGTATTAAATGCAAAATTTTATTATTTTATACTAAAAATAATAAATAAATATATTAGCATATCTATTACTTAAAATATTAATAGTTAAACTAAATAAAATTTAAAAAATATATACAAAATACTTTTAAGTTGAGAATATTTTTTATAAAAAAAGTATATTAATTATTTATATATATATTTTTTAAATAATATAAGTTTAATAAGTATAAAATTTATAATTTTTTTAGCTTAAAATTTAAAAATAAATAATATTACCTATTTAATAAAAATTATAATATTTATAACTTTAGCTTATAAAAATTTAATTATATAGCTAATTTTAATTTATATAAATAAAATAACTTTAAAGTTAACTTTTAAAACTATATTTTAAAAATTTAAAAATATATTTTTAGTATATTTAGAAATAACTTTAATATTAATATTTAAAATAATTTAGTATTAATAGGTTAAGTTTACTAAATAAATTTATTTATATTAAAGTTATATTTAAATAAATACAATATGTTAGCTTAAATAATATACAATATTTTTTATTTGTTAACTATAAATAATAAACATTAATTTCAAAGTTTAAAAATAAATTAAAATTTAAATATTTGGTAAAATAGAAAAAAAATTATTCAAAAAAATAAAATAGCAAAAAAAATTAACACATTAAATTTATTTTTAATTTTATAAGTATAGGCTTTATAAAAAAGCTTAATTATAATATATATAAAATGTATCTACTATTAAGTAATTTACTAAACTATGTCTCAGAAGTATTTTCAGCAAATATATAGATAATTAAAACTTTATATATAAATAATACTTCAGCTTACATAGTAAAAAATTAAATATGAAAAAGAATTATAATTATATATAACCTATTATTTTAAATCAGTTTCATTGGATAAATTCAAGATAGTTTTGTTATGAAAGAAAAAGTAAAAAAATTAGAGGAAAAAGGTATATATTTTAAATAAATAAATAAATAAATTTTATTAAAATTTATTTATTTTAACTTATATGTTTTTAATATTTAAAGTTTATTTGTTTACCTGTAGTATTATAAGCTATTATTGAGTATATTGCAGTGACAAAAAAGTGAAATGCGAACCCAAAGTCATCAAGAAATAGTTTGCAATGAAATGAGACTCATTAAAAGAATTTGGTTCTGTTGTAAACAAATCCACGTATTTTTGTGTAATACTCTTTAACATATTGATATGAACTCCTGTTATTATATCCGGTCTATAAGCTGAAATACTTGGTGAAGGAGCCGAAACAGAGCCTAAAATATTACGATAGGTGATGTTTAAAACTTCGGATTGCCTATATAAAAAATTAAATGAAAGCAAAGTAGTGTATTCTAAGATGATACTCAGAGCCTTACTTTTTTTTATTATGTGCTGGGAATGGTTTAAATTTAATGGAGGGGTTTCAGCATCGATTGAATTGAATTGTTAACTAAAGCTTCCCTTTAAACTGACCATAAAATAACTGTTAAGAAACTCAAAATCGTTGAAAGCGTTGAAATAGTCTAGTTTAAGCATCTGGTTTTCTAAAAAGAGGACTGTATTTAAAGTTTTCGCTTCTTCATTAAAGGAGCCATTACTATCCGGATACCCGCTAGTAGTTGAACTTTTCATAAATAGTTTAAAAATTGATTCCCGGTACTGCTTTTCTAAAAAACAGGAGTGTTCTCTAAGTTTAAGTTTGGAGCCTAGTTTACTTTCGAACTGTAGTAAAAATCGTTTGTTGCTCTCACAAGAATTTAAATTGGAAATGTGGAATAGTAATCTAAGGCATTGCTGAGAGTTATTCGTAGGAGAAACGTACAGTGAAAGTACCCAGTTTTCTAATACAGTATCTAGTAACATTACTAATCTTATACATGCTAAAATATATTCATCAGTGCGTCTAATTTCCAGCAAAATATCTTCGTTTTGGTAATCTCTATTTAATAGGCACAGTAATCCAATTAAGCAAATACTAGCTACTAACATTTCGGACCTATTACGTGCAAAAAACATTTTTCGTGTAAAGGTAGGGAACATGATATTTACATATAAAAAAAAAGCATCAAAAGATTGTTCTAACAACCTTACAAATTCTGGTTCTATTTCTAGCGTTGCTGCAATTCGCTCAAAATATAGTCTTAGTCCATCTGATTCTTGAATGAGTTTAGGAGAGTCTGCACAAAAAGTAGTTCGATTTCGTGTCTCACTTTTTTGTAAGCTTGAAACAACTTCCGGTGATGTATTAAACTGTAGTTTATTAATATTTTGTTTCTTTTTAAACGATTTAATATTTTTCTTCTTGTATACACAGTTTAGTTGCTTAGACTTTCGGATGAAAGGTAGATTAAGAACCTGAGTAAGTTCGGCGAAGCGTTTATCTTTAGTAGCCTTTCGAAAATTCATAGTATTATTTTTAGTATTCATTTATTTTTATGAATCTATATTGGTAAATCTATTAGTATTTATATAATATTCAGGGTTATAAATAAATTCACAATTACGTACACATGAGAAAGCTAGTATCCATTTGTGCAATTGATTGGTTTGAACTGTGCTACTGTAAACTCAAATTGACGTTTTCACTTATTTCGGGGATTTCTTAATTAATAAGATTTATCAATCTCCGAAAATATGGTATAAAAGTTGCATCTCATTAAGTTTTAAAATATTTCAATCAATTGGCTTATACATTAATATTAAACTATTAGTGTACAGCTATTTTTGGAAAACTTAATGCTTAGCTTGAATTGCAACTAATTTCTATAATATATGGGAAAAATAGACGAGTTCCCATTTTCAATCAAAACCTTTTTCTAATTTTGGTGGTCCAACATTATATCTTTCGCAATTTTAACTTAATTAAGCCGAATTTTACTTATAATAAAATTTAAAGTTTCAACAGTTGCGGACATACATTTATGCAAATGTATGGCCGCTTTTGTATTGGCACATAAATCTTGATATACTTGGGCCGATAAGTAAAATATTTTGCAAATAGAAAAGCCTTGGTAAAACAACTACCCTATTTAAATTTTAAAATAGCGAAAACAAAAAAATCGGAATTCGATCGAAACGAATTCAACCGATATTGGTCTTACATTTGTGCAAATTGAACCGTTTTTCATACAGCACGTTTTATTTCATAAAAAGTATTGATTCCAAAAATAGTGAGTATATACACGTAAGCCACCAATGGTTTACAGTATATAAATTTGTTGACGATTTATAATAAAATGCTGAGCTGTAGTGGCAAAGGCCTAATATATCACTAGATTAAGAGCAGATTCTTTTTATCAGCAGTTTTCTAAATTGATATTTCGAATTATATCTTAAATAAAGAATTCTATGTACCAATTAAATATTTCTAAAAAGCTTTTTAAGATCTTTGTACTCTGACATAGAGGAATATATATATATACTCCATCGTTCCTTTTATTTCAGTTTTATTTAAACGGTATATAATTTGTTAACAATAAATTTATATATTGGTTTAAAAGTATTGTTTTTTGCTAACCAGCTTAGATCCGGGTAGCGCCGTTATCGTAGCTTTGGTCAAGAAGGTGGTTTTTATTTAGAATACACATTAATGCATGTATTTAATATGTTTAGTATATATTGTTTAAAGGATGTCGACATACAGTATTCAGAAGGTCCAACACATCCTTTTTAAGCTTTTAGTAGCTTTTCCATATTCATTTATCTTACACCGGCAAGCATGTCTTTTCCTTAATATGGACTGGCCACTCTAAAAAATAAGCTCAAGATTGTCCAAGAGATAGGATACCAGGAAAACCCCCAAGTTTATATTACATATTAGTATTAGATTCTAAAAAGATACATTTTCAAAATTACGTAAATACGTAGAATAAGTAAAAACTAAGAGCCATTTTTAGAATGGAAAAATAAAAAGTGGAATGAAATTTACGTAAATTCATTAATACTTTTAACTATATCAATTACTTCCTAATATTCTCACTATATTTTTAATAAAATCAAAATTTTTCATAAAAGTTTTTGCATTTTCACAATAGCGTATTGAAAACCGCTATATATTTATATAACATGCAAAAAGAATATATATTTACTTAAAATTATGTTTAAATAAAAACAAGTTCTAAATCATTTGTCATTAAATTCTAGGATATTTTAAGATTTTTAAAGCTGACATACCAATATTCAAAATTTACGAGTTTCAAAGCTTATAAATAAATAATAAAATATCCAATAAGGAGGCACAGGTTTGATTCCCCTTGTGAACGTTTCTGTTATTGTCGGGCATTATTTGGAAAAAAGCTGAGTAATTTCAATATTTGCTTGCATTCATCTGTTAAAAATCTGGGATATTCTGCTGCCCATCATCCATGTACCTGTTAAAATTATATTTTTATCCCTTTGTGTTCCCTTTGTCCCTCCTTAATATAATTTTAACAAATAAAATTTTGTTATTGGCTGCTCTGCAGTTAGAAATTTAAAAATATTAGAAATATGATCATTAAAAGCCATTAATTTTATTAATAGAAGAATAAAAAAGTAAGAAAGTTTATCCTACTGTACCCTTTATTAACCGATTTTAGATTCATTGCTACTTAGACTAATTAATTTAAACTTATAGTTTCTTTTATATAAATTAATATAGTTAGAATCTAACTTAATAGTAACTAGGTAAATTTGTTTCTATAATTTATTTTAATTCTAATAGGCTCTATATATAAATAAAGAAATTATTTTAAACTATATTAAATATATTAAATTTAATTCATATCAAAATTATAAAATGGACAGTTTGTTATATAAAAACAACTATTCTATAAGTAGTTTATTCCTAAAGGTTTCTATATTAATTAATTACTGTATATTAATATACTAATTTTATAACTATATATAGTTAGAATTTAAAAATATATATATATATTTAATTATAGCTATTTTTAAATTACTTAAAAATTTAATTAGCTTTGAACTTTAAACTTAAATATACTAAATTTATCAAATTTAATAATAATAATAGAATAAATAAATAAATACTTTTAAAAGTAGCTAATTCTTATTTTTAAAGCTAATAAAATATTTTATTTATTTATTTAAACTTTATTTAATTTTAAATATATTAAATATATATTAAATATATATTAAATATTAGAAGCTTAAAATATAAATCTAAAAGTTAGTATAATTTGTTTAAATTTAGATAAATAAACAAAATTTAATAATATAAATTTTTTTGCTTTATTTTTTTTAGATTTTATAGCTAATCAATTAGCTAATTATAAAATTTTAATAGTATGAAAATAATTTTAAAAATTAAAAATAAAAGTAAATAAATAATTAGCTACTTTTAAAAATTAAATAAAAAAATTAAGCTAATAAAATTAACTTATAATAAATATTTTTAAAATTTTATATTTTACAAATTATAAAATATTATACTTGATACTTATTATATATAAATATAATTAAATTTTATATGTTTTTTAGCTATTATTTATAATTTTTCAAAGTATATAACTATAATAACATTATAAATATATGTTAAAATTTTAATAAATTATTAATATAATAGTAATATAATTAATAATATAGTTAAAGCTATTAGATATTTAACTTTTACTAAAAGTAAATATAAGAAATATATATACTATATATATATGCAAATACTTTTAATTTATAGTTAATTTAATTTAAATATACTTTTAAATATTTAAAGCTACTTTTTTTTCTGCTATATTAAAAAAATATATATAATTTATAATGCTATACTTTTATTCTTTTATAAATTTTTAAATATAAATAAAATTAAATAATTTTTAAATCTTGCAAAATAATATATTATTAAAATAGTTTAGAAAAAATTATTATTATAAACTAAAGTATACTTTTAAAAATGCTAACTATTTAAATAATATTATTTAGACTAATAAACACAAATTTAATAAATATAATATTAGAAATAAAAATTATATATATTAGCTTAATTGAAATTTAAATATATAGTATATTATAATTTATACTAATTTAATAGCTTTAAAGTTAACTTTTAAAGTAATATTTTAATTATATAAAAGATGTTTAATATATATAAACTTATATCTAGTATATATAAAAGACAATTTTAATACTAATATTTATATAAATTTACTTAAATAGTTTTATTTTAAGTATTTCTAAAAAATTTATTTAAAAAATTATTAAGCTATTTTAAAATATAAACTTATTACTTTTTATACTTTTATAATAATTAAAAATACTAGTATTAAAATTTTTAACTAGCTTATATATACTTTAAACTTTAATTTAATTGAAAATACTTAAATGATACTAAAAAAATCTATTAAAACTATTTTCTATTAGAGAATACTAATAATTTATAGAATTATATTAAGTATATTTAGTAAAATACTAGTAAAGTTAATCCAAAAAACTTATAAATAACTATAAAAAGTATTTTAATAAAGTAGTAAAAACTTAAAGCTATAGAATTAAGCATTTAAAAAATATTTTAATATAAATATACTTTTTTTTAAAGTTATTATAATAATATATTAAAAAAATTAAATAAGTTATTTTAAAGTTATTAAATTTAATAAACTAATTAAACTGTTATATAAATTATTAATATAAATTAATAGTTATTTTATAGTAAATATATATATAAATTTAAAGTATATAGTAGTTTAATTTATTTTTTACTAATTTAAAGTTTAAATTTTTTTAATAATATTAATATTAAATAAGTAAAACAGTTATTTAAAAATAGTTTTATAAAATAGTACTTTTTAACTTAGATAGTTTTTAATAGCTAGTTAAGAGTTTTTAGTAATATATTTTTAAAATATTAAAATATTAATTAATTAGTAACTTTTGATCTTAGTAATAATATTTATTTTAATAGCTATATATTAAGTATTTATTTAATATTATTTATATATATATAAATTTAAAATATAAAATATAAAATATAAATTAATAATTTATTTATTTATTATATAGATAAAAGTAAATTAAAGTTTTAGTAAATTATATTTTTAATTAAATTAATATTTAGACTAAATATATTTTTTTACTATATAAAAAACTAAAATAAAGTTTTAATATTAGTTAAAAAGCTTAATACTAATATTATATAAATATAATATAAGATTTTAACATAATTTTTAATTATTATAATAATGTAAAAATAGTAATTTTTTATTTTATATAAAGTTATATATTTAAATAACTTAATACTTTTTTAAGCAATTTTAAAAAAAGATATAAAATAAAGCTAACTAAGTAAAACTATATTTTTATAATATTAAAAAATAGCTTTAGTAATTAATTTTATTATTACTATATTAAAATAATTTATAATGTATTATATAATTAATATTTATAGCTATAAGCTATAAGTATTATAATTTTAATTAAACTAATATATATAATTATTATCTTAGTAGCAAAACTATTAAAGTATTATACTTATTAAATTTTTATTTATTTATATAATCTTATTATATAAATTTAAATGTTTCTATTTAAATAGTTAGTATACTTTTTAAATATACTTTTAGTTTTAAAACTTTACTTTAAAATTATAAAAAAATAAAAATATAATTTATAAAATACTATAATATTATATACTATTATTATATTTTTTTTATAATATTAAAAATAGCTTTAAATATTAAATTTTATTTATATTTATTAATAATAAGTATTAAGTATAATAATTTAATATAATAGCTTTTCTAAAAACTAAATTAAAAATTCTAATATTTAATATATTATAATATTTGCTAATAGTATTTAAAAATAACTAAAACTAATAATATAAAGCTAAATATAATAGCTTTATATTATTTTTTTATTATAAATATATTTTAATTTTTTAAATCTATATAACTTATAGCATTTTATTTATTTTAGTAATAATTTATTATAATATAATAAAGTTAGCTTATTTTATTATTTTTTTATAATATTACTTTTATTTTTTTTTAAATTTATTAGTTTTTATTAATATTTATATATACTTTTAAAGTTTACCACTATTTAAATTATAGCTAATTTTTATAGATTTTTTTTTACTTTTTAATAGCTTTTTTTTGTTTTTAGCTACTATAATTTAATAAGTAATTATAATAATATTATTATTTACTATTTTATTAGTAAAGTTAACTAATTTTTATATAGTAATTAATTTATAATATAAATAAAAATAAGTTTTTTAATAGTAAATATTTATAAAAAGTATAAATAAAATATTTAATAAAAAAGTGATAATATTTTTATAAGGTATAGCTTTAATATATTTAAAAAACTAAAATAGCTAATAAAATTAAGTATATAATACTTATTATTTATTAGTAAAATAGTTAAAAAAAACTTATAAATAGCTTAAAAAAATACAGTAAATTAATTTTATTTTATAATAGTTATATATATTATAAAATTATAATATTAGTATATAGTTAATTTAAGTAATTTATAAAAAATAAATTTATATTTAGTTTAAAAAATATTAGCAAGTAATAAAAAAATTAATATTAATAAAATTAAAATATAAAAACTTAGCTTATTTTTAAAAAAATTAAAAAAAATTAAATCAACTTTAAAATATTAATAATAACTATAGTTTAAATAAAACCAAAATTTTATAAATAATATTTATTATAAAAAATATAAATTTATTATAATAGCTAAAATTTTAATAAATAATATATATTTTTAAAAAATTAGCTAATAGTAAGTAACTAATTATACTTATAGTTATAATTTACTATAAAGATAAAGCAAGCATTTATTATATATAATTTATATAATTTTAACTATAACTATAATATACTAATATAAAAATTAATTTTTTTATAATTAATATTATTATATTAAAGCAGTAATATATAAAGGCTTATATAGAAAGGAAATATTATATATATTCTTATTATAATAAAGCCTATTATATAAGCTTATATTAAATATATATCAGTTTAGCTTTAATATTTTTTAAAATTTACTATATTCTAAATATTAATTTTATATAAATATTTTGGGTTTTTAATAGTAGTATATTTACTTTCTTCATAGCATTAATTAGTTAAGGCACTAAATATTTCTTGTTATTAGATAAGACTTATTATATATTTAACAGTTAATGTAAACTAATTTATTTTTCTTATAGAAAGTTTTATTTTATATTTTCCTTTTTACCTTTAACTTCTCCTTTAGTGATGAGTTTACACTAACAGTAAGCTCAATATTTTATAAATATATGCTAAAATAGTATTATTTACATAATATACTTTACTCTATTTTGTCTTAGCTATTTAATTTTATAGTTAATTTTAATACCTAATTATAAATTAAGTTTTATTTATCTTATAGTAAAGTTTTTTAACCAATTCTCCACCTTTAAAATAGCAAATTTTCGATGTTTTTAATACAATAATTGCTAAAAAAGGCAATTTTCATATTTTTTTTACGAGTTTTATAACTTTTCAAGCTATTTAGAAGCCCTTCAAATTGATGAATTAGTAATAAGTTTTAAATTCCACCAGTAATTTTAGAGGTTTTGAATAATTTAAAAAGTACCTGATTATCTTTTATGTTGAAAACATGTTAGGTTGAGCTTAGTTTTTGAAATAGGTGCTAATTTTAAGATGGAATCGGAACCAGTCCCTTTTTCAAACTCAGGCTTAGAAAAATATGTAGAAAGCAAGCGGCTTTTATTGATTAGCTAATTTAGCTGTCCGTGCCTGCTCTATTACCTCCTTATGAAGCGTATAGTTTTAATAGTTTATATTTTTAGCTTAGAGAAAGCTTTTCTTTGGTATACAATGGTATTATCTATTTTTTTGCTTTATATATCTCTTTATATATTCCAACTAATCTTTAGTAAACCTTAATGAAATAAAAATTGGCATTTGTAAGGATTAATAAGGTACGAAATTCTTTTCAATTCTTAATTACAAATTTGTACATTATAATAGCCAGTGTAAAGTAAGTTGTTCCATTTAAATTCAGTTTATGACATTTATATAAACCTGTTTGATTTGCCTAAAATAATTGGATTTATCAGATGAAATTTAATTTTACAAAAATCGTTCGTTTTCAAAAGTTGAAAATCTAGGTAGAAATCGTTGAATAAAACCCAAGCAAGCCGCCTTTTAACTATTAACTTTAATTAATAACTTTGAATATGGATTACGTTCTCAACATATTAGATCACTTAGCTTTTGACCATGTATATAATGAGATACTACCGAAGGTAGGTCTACCATTACTCGAGACCGACAATATTTACAGACAGTCGGCTTCATTACTATTTATAACGGTTGTGTTTGGGTTTTTAGTTTACTTTTTAACGGCTGGATTTAGTTACCATTTCATATTTGACAAACGCCTTATGAAGCATCCTAGATTTTTACCTAACCAGATCCAATTAGAAATTGCTTGTGCAGCCCAGAACATTATTCCCATGTCCATATTAACGGTACCTTTTTTTGTTGCAGAAGTTAGAGGGTATTCTTTACTTTATGATGATGTAGATAAATTTGGTATTCCTTATTTATTTTTTTCTATAGCAGCCTTTCTGCTTTTTACTGATTTTGGTGTTTATGTAATTCATAGAGGACTTCACCATAAATCAATATATGCCTCAGTTCATAAACTACACCATAAATGGCTAGTACCAAGTCCTTTCGCATCTCACGCTTTTTATTATTTAGACGGATATGCACAATCTCTACCTTATCATATAGCCATATTTTTATTCCCTATCCACAAATTACTTTATCTAGGCTTGTTTGGGTTTGTAAATGTATGGACAGTATTAATCCACGATGGTGAGTACTTTGATGATGGTACTATAATTAATTCTGCTGCTAACCATACTATTCACCATCTCTATTTCAACTTTAACTATGGTCAATATTTTACCTTATGGGACAGAGTTTTTGGTTCTTATAGAGCTTGCCCTCCGGAATTATTAGATAGGGAAAAGCGTCACGAGCACAAACAAACCCGGAAAACTGCTAAAGATGTTGACCAAATGATCGAAAGTATGGAAACTAAGAAGTCTAATTAATGCTATTTTTTAGATTTTATAAAGGTATTTAATCTATTTACATTCCTGTTTTCTCCTGTAAATACTTTTAAACTTAACCATTTAGCTTTAAATTAGTCCTAGATAACGGATTTACATTTGCAATAATTTTGTAAGTTTTTCCTAAGATTTTTGAGCAAATGTTATATTTTCAATATTTACAGTTTTAAATAACATTGTTTAAACAAGATCATATTTTAAAACACTATATCTATTAAAAAGATATTTATTTATTTATTTTTAATATCTAAGTAAATCTAGCAATAAACCATTTTTTTAGTATTCTATATTTCCTTTAAGTAGACAAACTGACCTCTTTTACAATCTATAATTTTTTTAGTGTTTTATGTAGTATAATATCTTAAAAGTTAGATAATCCAAACTAATTATAATAACAACCATTTATTAGATTAGGACCACTACTTTAAAAATATTTTATTTAAAAACTAAATTTTATTAATATTCTATACTATATCTTTTTATTAAAATACTTAACAAAATCATTTACATCATTAAATATTTAAAATACTTAGTTTATAGCATATTTTTATTAGTAAATAAATTTTAAATATATATCCCTTATATGTTTTTAGCAAATATTAATTTTTCTATTTGCTTTAGTTTTTTATCATTATAATTAATTAATAGCTAATTCCAATATATATATATATATATTAAAAAGATTTAGTATAGTAAAATATTATTTTAGTAGCTATTTTTTATTTATAAAACTAATTATTCTAATTTTTATTAAAAGTATAGTTAAATAGCTTAATATTAAAAAATTTATAATTTTTTAAAAAACTTTATATTATATATTATAATTTTAAATAAAGACAAAAGCAATTTAACTAATAAATATATTTTTTATACCTTTTAAATTTTAAATAAGCTAGCATTATCTCTATATTATTAAGTAATCAGCTTTTCAAATTTATTAAAATATAGCTAGTGCTTAAAACTACATTAACTAATAAATATATTTTTTAATAATATATCAAACTTTTTAAAATGCTTTTATTAGTAGAAAAATAAAATAAAATACTTTATCTAATTAATTAGAATAATATAATAATATAAAAATTAAACTTATTTTAATTTTTATTTATATTATTTATCAACTAAAATTTAAAATTTTAGTTTTTAAGTTAAATACTTTTTATTTATAAAATTATAACTATTATAAAAAATTAAAAAGTAAAAAGTAAAATTTAAAAATAAAAATAAATTTATAAACTAATTAAAAAAAATAATGATGATAATTAGGTATATATTAAAAAATAAATAAGCATAAAAGTGCAATATATATACAGTAGCAGTTTTATATTTGCATAAATAAAACTAATATTTTTTAGTTTATTTTTAAATAAAAAATATAAATATAAAATTGCTATTATATATATACTTTATATTATAATGTATATTTTAAAAAATTTAGCTTTTTATAAATTTTAAAAATAGTTTAAAACTTTTTATAATATTTACTATTAGATATAATATATATAAAAGTTTAAAAATAAATAAAATTTATAATATATTTAAAATATTTAGTAATATATAAAGTTATAATTATTATTTTTTTTACTATTATAATTACTAAAAATTATATTTAAAATAGCTATTTTAAGCTTTTTATTTAACTTTTACAATATAAAATTATATATTAGCCTAAACTTAATTAAAAATATTTAACAATTTTATAAATAGCTATAAAAACTTATAATTATAAGTTATAAATTTTATTAAAATATTTTAGTTTATATTTATAAATAAAAATATATATATATATAAATAAGTATACTTTAAAATTAAATTTTTTTATTTATATTAAAAAATTTAAATTAAAAATTACTACTTTTAAAAAAAGCTAATATTTTCTTTTTTTATAAAATATATAACTATAAAAAAAATGCTGGCAATATATTATCTAGCAATATTATATAAAAATTTATTAAAATTAAAATAAGATTTTAAAAATAAGCTAAAAATAATAAAATTAAAGCTTTAAAAAATTAGAAATTAGCTTTTATTAATTTAAATTAGTTACTTTATAAACTACTAAAAAAATATTTTTTCTTTTAATAAAAAGTTTAAAGTTCTAATTTATTTATAAAAGAACTTTACTAGTTTTTTATTTTTTTTAGTTATTATAACTATTAAAATTATCTAATATTTTTAAAACTGTATACAAAATTTTTTTAATTTTTTTAATTTTTAAGTTTTTTTTAAATATTATTAATCAAAATAAAAAAAAGTATTTAAGCTTTTTAAACTTTTAAAAAATTAAAAAAATCTATTAATTTTATTAAATATTATACTATACTTAAACTTATTACTTTTTTAAAATTATAAGTGTAATTTATATATATTATTTTAAAATTATAATTTTTAAAATTTAATTATTTTTTATTTTTAATAATATATTTATTTAGTTTTAATAAAATCTTAATTTTTAAGTTTTAAACTTTAAAATAAAATATTAAAAATATTATTAAACTAAATTAGTATTAAGTTATTAGTAGCTAAATACTTATATTTTATAAAAGCTAATATTTTTAACTTTTACTTTTAAAATAATAATGTTAATTTTTTAAAGTTATTTTATAGCTAAATTTAAAAGTATTTAAGTAGTTATAATAATAAAAAATTATAATTAAAATTTAAAAATATTTTATTTAAAATATATTAATTTATTATTTTAAACTATTTAATATAATATAATTTTATTATTATTATAATTTTTACTATTTACTTTATATAATATTTTATTTAGCTAAAATTAAATAAACTAAAATAAGTTATTAATTATTTACTTAATTTTAACTTTTAAGTTTATTTTTAATATTTATTTTTACTTAACTATAATTTTTAACTTTAATTTAATTAGAATTTTATATTTAAAATATTTAAAAATATTTAAAAAAAATTAATATATATAAAAAGCTATTTAAAAAATAATAAAAATAATAATATATATTAATAAAATATTTAAGTAAACAAATAATAATTTAAAAATAATTTTTTAGTTAAATAAATATAAATATATTATTATTATTAATTTTAATAAATAAAATAAAATTAAGTTAATATTTAAAATTTTATTTTAGCTATTTAAAATTAAATATATTTTTTGTATAACTTAAAATTAATAAAAGTTTAAAAAGTAATAAATAATAAAATTTTTACTAGCTTTATAATATATATAGTATAAGTATAACATTTTATTACTTAGCAACTTTATAAGTTACTAACTTAATGATCATTCTTATTATTTTTTTAACTATTTTTTCTTAAGCTTATTTGATTTTTATTATTTTTTCTTTTATTTCAGATAAAAAAATTACACAAATTTATCTTAACAACTTTATAAAACAAATTTCAATAATTTAATCAAAATTTTAAATAAAAAACTATTCTTTATTTCATTATTTTTACTTAAAAACTTACAAGTTCAATATCTAAAAATAAGTCTAGTACAGCTGCCAATACTAACTAACAAAAAACTTTACCTTACTGACATACAATAAAATACAACTGCCAACAACTTAACTAATCTTAATACCATTTTAAATTATACTGAAATGCACAAAAAGCTGCTTTTGCTACATAATAGTAAAATATTTACATTTATTTCTCTTTTTTATTTTTTTATTTTACTAGATATGTAAAAGCTATTTAAAATTGTAGATGCTTTTATTTTCTCTTACAAATTCTAAATATAGAATTTAGTCATTTCTTTACCACTAGATAGTTTGCAGTTTTTGTAGCCATTACTATCTGCAATCTAAATTATTTACAAATGCATATTAGTTTTACCACTAAATCTCTGCCAATCTTGCTTATCTACATTATTTACTTGATATTTATATTTATTGCTACTATAGTTAATAATAAAATTGATTCCACTTTGTTGCTATCTACTAACTTTTTTATATAAATGCTTATATTTATTACTACTTCTGCATTGTAATATTTTATACTGTATAATATAAAAATTGTTACTAAAGTTACACCAAAAACCAGATGTTACAATAAGTAAAATTTTAATATATATATATATATACATAAATAGGCAATTAGCTACTTTTGAAAATAGCTAATTTTTATATTAAAAGCTTAATAAAATTTTAAAAACTTAATATAATTAAATTTTAAATAAATAAATAAATACTATTTATTTAGTATTACTTATATAAAAAATTTTAAAACTTTTAGCATACTTTATTAAAATTTTTATAAAGTAAATAGTACTTTTAAAAATACTACATCTTTTTGAAATTTAAATATATTAAAATATAAAATATTAGTATAAATTTAGTTTTTAAAAAAATTTATATTAAAATATTTTTTTAATGCTTAATTTTATAGCTTTAAGCTTTAATTACTCTATTAAAATATTTTTTATAGCTATCTATAAGTTTTTTTAAATAGCTTTACTAGTATTTTGCTAGATATACTTAATATAATTCTATAAATTATAAGTATTTTTTAGTGGAATACAATTTTAGTAAACTTTTTTTTAAATATTATTTAGATATTTTTAATTAGATTAAAATTTAGTCTATATATAAGCTAGTTAAAAATTTCAATACTGGTATTTTTAATATAAGTTTTAGTTGTTGTAATAATATAAAAAGTAGTAAAGTTGTATATTAGAATAGCTTGATAATTTTTTAAAAAAACTTTTAAAACTACTTTTTATATATACTAAATATAAATCTTTATATATATTAAGTATTTTCTAAATATTAACTTTAAAG
>JAWQFY010000988.1:0-16101 GCA_037055185.1 Capillidium rhysosporum
TATTTTGTACCGCACAATGTAAAGATTGCCACTAGTGTCACACCAAAGACCGGATGTCACATAATAACAGAACCCACATCTTGGTTGTCAATGCTTACTTGAGCAAACGCAACCCACAAGCTGTACGGGTGCATGTCCAACCATGACGCCCCTGCTGCACCTAACCTTCCAACCATTGCAACAATCATATAAGCCGGTTTAACCACTTGGACCACCCTACATGCCTTCCAAGGACTACTTAACTGGCTGACGCAACATTATTTTAACCCCACCCCCACAGGTATTGCTAATACAACAAGTAGTATTGCGTAACAACAGCAACAAATGCCGCAAAGCATACACGTTGCCAGCTCATTTTACATCCCGCCTTTGCTATCTCCGGAGCCCATCCAAGAAACATATAGCAGAATTTCACGCCTTGAACTGGACTTACACTTCACCAGAAGACAAAACGCAATGGTATCCAACAAGGAACGCATCTCCAGAACCATAAACGCCTTGCCCGACCCGCTACGCACCTACGTAACTGACGAAGTCCTCAGGGAACCATCTCTCACCAACTTGTACCCCGTTTTCAAGGATTACCTCGGAGCTCTGCTTGATCCCTTAACTCTGCCGTTAGAAAACCTGAACTGCCTCCTTGATTTCTGTCAAGACACCAAAACCGTACACTCATTTTCAAAATGCTTCCAAAACCTCACAAACACATTAACACAGCTGCCCGACAATATACTGTAGGCAATTTACCAGAATGGCCTCAACGAGCAGGTAAGAACTGCCATAGTTGGTAGGGGACAGCCCAGATACTACTAAGCCCTTATTGCCATGTCGTTGGAAATTGGTAACCAACTAGATAGTAGAATTGGCCAATCCAACCAAGCAACTTTGCTCCACTCATTGCCAACAATATTTCACATAGATTTTTCCCCCAAAATTGAGCTCACACCTTGCCTAACCGTACAATCAATATTTAACCGAGGAGTACTCCCCCGCCCAAACTACAACCTTGCCAAAGAAGCCAGAGAGAACAATTGCCACAATAACCGCCGCCACTCAGGATGTGGTAATCAACGTCCGAACATTGAGTGCTATAACTGTAAAGGCATTGGTCATATCAGCCAAAATTGCCCCCGCCCTATGACTACCAAAACTCGCATCCGTATTAGTTTACCTTGCCAGACCTGTAAAGGCCAAAGCCACAACAAAACAACCTGCTCATGACCTCCCTACCAAGGATACAACCGATATGTACCTAACTATCAGGAGGACCACTCATGCCCTGCTACACCATCGCACCACCAGATCGACTGCCCAAGATCGGAGACTCCCTCTCCGCATCTCCCTGCCTCCCAACGCAACTCACCTCCTCAAACCGGCATGCCTACCAGTTGGTATAGCAACCCCGCCCCCGACTTGTTCTCTGCCCCAAACTGGCAAGACTGTCCCATCAAACCTCCTTGCGAACAAGGCTGGAATAACCCCAGTGGCTCTAATTCAAACCCTAAACGCCCAAGAAGCTCCGCCTGGGAAACCCTTATTGAATGCACCAATAAACCTGCTTCACGTTATTTTTTTATTGATATAAAAATTAAATCATCTGGTTTAAAAATATTCAAAAGCCAAGCTTTAGTCAACTCCGCCGCTACAAACTCGTATATACAAGAAGATATCCTCACCCCTCACAGGCTCCGCATGGGAGGACCGTCGTGCTTGCTTTTAGGCAATTCAGAACAAACCAAACAACAATGCGTAAAAAATGTCACGAAATACAAAATAGGTAAAATTGAAGACAACTTTGTAATGTACGCCATAAAAAAACTCGCTTTTCCTGTTATATTAGGTGCGTATTGGATCAATAGTAGTGTAACAAACATCAACATAGAAGACCGCCAACTAACGCTAAAGAACACTGCAAGAAATCTCCATGACACCGTAGTACTCCTGATGGAAGAGGCCAACGGAGACACTCTAAATGTTTTAAAAGATTACATTTATAATTCCAAAATAGCAGACAATCTCCTGGAAGAACTAAAGAAATTTAGTCATGTTTTCAATCTAGACCAACACAAGGAGCTACCAAAACATACCCAATTCAACCTTGATTTAGAAGTAACCAAATTCCCACCTAAACTGTACAGGCCGGCACCGTTATACCCGCTATCATCTGTTAAACATCAAGCTGTTAGTAACTACATCAACAAACTACTAGAACATAAATTTATTGTACCATCAAAATTGAATATTATATCACTAATGTTAGTTGCTAAGAAGGATACGAATGAATGGAGACCAGTAGTTAATTACCAAAAGCTCAACGCTGTCACAAAGACTAACTTATACCTATTACCGCTACTCAAACAGATATTTGTGCTCATAGCCAGATCAAAGATATACTTGAAGGTCAACCTCAAGAACACATTTTACTAAATAAGGGTAAAGAGAGACCAAAAACACCTTACCACTTTTTGGTGCTACCGGGGTACATTTCAATATAGAGTAATGCCGTTTGGACTAAAGAACACACCCAGTACATTTCAAAGAATGATAAATACGGTACTTAGCCCTTACAACCATAAGTTCTGCGTTGCTTACCTCAACAATATCCTAGTTTTTTCAAAGATACGTAAAAAACACGCCAAACACTTACGTTTAATAATGCAGCGGATACATGAATATGACATATACTTAAAGTTAAAGAAATGCAAATTCTTTAAAGAAGAAGTAACATTTCTAAGTAACGTCCTATTTAGCAAAGGACACACAATAGAGCCAAGTAAAGTACTGGCAATTGAAGAGATACCCCTACCACAAAACCGTAAGGAACTACATAGTTTCCTTGGTTCAGTCAATTTTCTACAACAATTCTGTCAAAACCTATCCAAAACCATAGCCCCGCTTTCCCAACTAACATCTGATAAAGTGCCCTTCTGGTGGGAAGACAAATAAGAAAATGCATTTGACGAGATAAAACAAATACTTATGTTGGCCCCCATACTCAAACAGCCAGACTTTGATACCCCATTCATATTAGAATGCAACGCCTCCAACTTTGCTGTTGGTGCTATTCTGCTCCAAAAGGACGGGGATGGTACTGAATATCCGATCACCTTTCATAGTAAAAAAATGTTGCCCACTAAAATCAACTATCCCATCTACGACAAAGAGATGCTTGCAATAATCTCAGCGTTCAAACATTGGGAACATTACCTATAACCGTTATGACACTAAATCTAGATACATTCCAACCATAAAGCACTCAAGTTCTATAAATGATATCAGATGCTGAACCAACGACAGATTCGTTGGTCACTCATTCTACAGGAATACAACTTTATCATAGTTTATAAGCCAGGTAAGCTAAACCAGACTGCCAATATGCTATCACAACAAATCAACCACCAATACACCAAGGATGAGTTGGAAGAGATGAATACTGAAGTGACAATAAAACCTCACCATCTGCTGATGATACTCAGCAATACCTTAGAGACTGACAATAATGAAAGTATTGCTACAACCTACGGTTCAAATGAAGGAACTTTACTAGGTATTGAGTTAAAACCTGACAAACGTTTACTAAACCAAATGATGGAAGCCAAAGGACATGCAAGCAACGCCAACAAGTTTTTTATTGATTAGATGTCCCACAAAATAAACAAAATCCATTGTGCGCTCCAAAAGAACATAAAAATGAATAAGTACAAAGATTACTTGTTATATGGGACATATGTCTATTACTAAGGAGGTAGATATATCACCAGCCCCTTTTTACAAAATGCAATTATCAGAGAATACCATGACTACCCTGTGAGTGAACATTCAGGTATACAGAAAACGTAGGAACTGATTCAACGGACATACAACTGGCCCAGTCTAAGGCAGAACGTTACGGACTATCTAAAGAAATACTACATGTGCAAACAAGTTAAAGATAACCACTTATCCCAACAAGGACACATACAACCGCTACCTGCTCCGACTTGCCCCTGGAAGGAACTCAGTGTAGATTTTGTATCCAGTTTACCCAACGTAGATGGTATCAACACCATCATGGTTGTTGTTGACAGATTTAGCAAGTATATCGAAGCTATACCGTGCTCAACTACCGTATCGTCCTATGAAATGTCTCAGCTATTCATAAAAGAAATATTCTGCCGATGGGGATTACCCAAGAATATAACGTCAGACTGAGGCCTTTAATTCATTGCTTGATTATGGAACAAAATCTATAAAGGCCTAGATATTAAAGTTAGCTTAATGTTGTTGTACCACCCCCAAGCAAACGGACAAGTCAAGCGCACAAACTAAACAATTGAATAATATTTACAATGCTACGTTAACGATACACAAGACAACTGAGTAAAAATGTTACCTTTTGCTTACTACGCATACAATAATAGCCAACAAGCTTTGACTAAAAAATTGCCATTCTATACAAACTTCAGGTTTTACTTTTGGATGTTTGACTTGCTAATTGTACCAAATAATGTGCAGTTGCCAACAGCAGTCAAAATATTAAAAGACATGAAATCAATATGGGCTTGGGTACAGAAGAACATAAAAGATGCTGGAGAGAAATAAAAGAAAAATGCAAACGTAAACAGAAAACCAGACCCCAAATGGAATATTGGAGAATTAGTATACGTCAAAAGCAAAAACTTACCTCTGCTAGGTCCTACAAGAAAGTTAGCACCCCAAAAATATGGACTATATAAGATTATTAAGAAAATTGGACCACTTGATTACCAATTAGACTTACTTTGCTCATGGAGATTGCATTGTACGTTCCACGTATTGCACCTAGCAAAGTTTGAGGAAGACGCAACTATAATACCAGTTACAAATTCTATTCTCAACCCCGATATCAAATACGAAGTTGAACGGATCCTTGATAGTCAAACCTGTGGTAAAGGGAAACAATATTTAGTAAAGTGGAAGGGCTACAACATCGAAGACTCTACATGGGAGCCTGCACGCAACTGTAAAAACGCAGCTCATTTTATTTACAGCTTCAACAAAGGAGGGGGTAATGTGACATTCCATCACTTAGCAACTTTATAAGTTGCTGACTTAATGATCATTCTCATCATTTTACCTTCATTTTCCAAGCTTATTTGATTTTATCACCTTTTTTCTTCTATTCTCAGATGACAAAATTACACAAATTTATTTTGACAATTTAATCAAAAATTGGAACAAAGAATAACTCTTTGTTCCGTTATTCTCACTCAAAAACTTACAAGTTTAATGTCTTAAAAACGAGTCTAGTACAGCCGCAAGCACTAAACAACAAAGAACTTTACCTTGTCAATGTACAACAAATCACAACTACCGTTGACTCAAATCTCTAAAGAAATATGTCAAACTTACCAAATTGCTTACAAAGCTGACATCGCCATGCCATGGTAAAATATTTTTATTTGTTTCTTGTTTTTGTTTTATTTTTATTTCTCTGTTTTGTTGGAGACGTGGAGGCCATTTGAAATTGCAGATGCTCTTGTCTCCTTGTCCAAATCCTATATGTTGGATTTAGTTGCCTCTTTGCTATCGGTTAGTTCACAGTTATTGCGGCCATTGCTACCCGTAACCTGGACTACATACAAATGCATGTCGATTTTGCCACCAAATCTCCGCCAATCTCACTTGCCCGCATCGCTTACTGGGTATTCACGTTTGTCACTTCTATAATTGATAATGAAGTCAATCTCACTCTGTTGCCATTTACTAACTTTTTTATACAAATGCTTATATTCATTGCTACCTCTGCATTGTGGTATTTTGTATTGCACAATGTAAAGATTGCTACTAGTGTTATACCAAAGACCAGATGTCACAATAAGCTAATAAGCTTTAAAACCTAGTTGCTTTTATTTTAAAATTATTTACTTTTTTTTTAAATTTTATATATATAAAATTTATTTTATTATACTTTACATTAGTAAATAATTAATTAAAAAAGCTTTATACATTTTATATTTATATTAACTATTAGATTTTAATATTAAAATTTTGAAAATAATTATAACTATTTATATAAAACCTTAATTTAAAACTTAATAAATATAATATACTATTAAATATGGCTTTTTATTTTTAAAAAATTTTAAGATTTTTAATATAATTTTTTTTAAAAATTAAACTTTTTTTATATTAATAAAATTATATATTTTGATAAATATTAAAAAATATACTATTAATATAATTAAATAATAAAGTTTTTTAATTTACTTTTAGTTAAAAATTTACTAACTTTTTAATTTTTTTAAAAATTTAAAAATTATATATTTTGTTTTAAAATAACTAATTTATATTTATAAAACTTATACTTAATATTAAATTGCTATAAAAAATACAAAATTTAAAAAAAATTAAATAGCTATAATAAAATTTAAAATAAATAATTAAATATTAAGTTTATTTATTATATAATATTTTAATTAATAATAGAAATTTAAATATAGTATAAATAAAAAAGATACTTTTTAGAAAATAAGTTATATAGTAGTATATATTTTAAAAAAAATTATTTAAATAATAATAAATATATAAATAATAATATATAATTTTTATAATATAGTATAAATTTTCTAATTTATCTTATATATAATTATAAAAATATACTTTAAAAATTATATATAATTTATTAAAAGAATAAAATATAATAAAATATAATAAAATATACTAAAATATAACAAAATATTAAAATTTACTACTTTTTAAATAAATAAATAAATATTTAGTAAATGAAAATAGTATAAATTATAATAAAGCTTAAATAAAAAATTAAATAAAATTTAATCAAAAATAAAAATAAAGCTTATTTAATAAGTTTAATTATTAATTTAAAATATATTATTTTTAAAATTAGAATAAATAATAAATAAAATAAAAAGTAAAAAGCTATATTATATAACTTTATCAATATAATATTAATAATATTAAAATAAATAAAATAGAAAACTATAAATTTTAAGTGTTTTAAATAGTAAAAATATTTTACTTATATAAAACTAAGTAATAAGGCTATATATTATACTATTTATATTAAAAATTAGTTATAGCTTAAAAAAGCTTTAAATTAGTTTTTATATAACTTATAAAATTTAATTTTAAAGCTATTAAAATTAATTTTATAAAATAAATTAACATATATTTGAAATTTTATGCTATAAAAATCTATTAAATAAATCCCTTAATAAACAATATGATTTTAATTTAATTAAATTATGCTTACTTTAAATTAAACAGATCAAATATTTAAATTAAAATTTTTAAATTTTAACTGATAGCTTATAAAAATTAAAAAATAAACAATATGCTTAGAAAATATATAGTTTCTTAAAATTGCTAATATAATAAAATATAAACACTAATTATCAAATTGGCTATCAAGTTAAATTTTAGTTGTAGTTAGTTTGGAGGGACTGAAAACATGTTTTTAGATATTTTAACTAAAAAAAATCAGTGCAACTTATAGTTACTATTACTAAAAAAATCTTTAAAGTGTATCTTGTTTAAAAAATCAATATGAACTTCTCATAAGAACTACTGTTTAATCTCCTAGGCAGGAATCTACCTCCTACACTAACATTTTTTAATTTCAACCAAAGCTTATGGTAGTAAAAAAATGAGGTTTTTTAAGCTTAAAACCACCATTTGTTGAAATGAAGCCAGCTATCTAAGACATATCCAATAAAATTCCAAGTAAAATAAATGTATAACTTATTTTTATCAAAAACTAAAAGCAAAATGTTTATAATTAAATGGATATACACTAGTTAACTAGATAACAAAGATTTAACTATTAGATATGAGTAGAATTTGCTTCAAGATACCTTTACAAAATAATGTAACAAAGCGATACTTCAGTAGTAAAGTTAATTTTCCCAAGTTAAATCACAAATGGGCTCCTGAGATTGAAGAGGAGCTTAAGCTATTTCCTTCAAAAGTTGCTATTCCAGTGCAATGGGGAGAACAAGTACCAATTTTTTAATCATGGATTCTCATTTTATTCAGGATACATTTAGACATCTTAATAATGTACACTGGCTACGTTTTATTGAAACTGGTAATTTCTGAAATTAGATGAATTTTAAATTTTTAAATTAGGTAGGATTGAATACATGTTTGTTTTATCACAATTTATGGAATCCAGTGATTTCAGAGATTTTGCTGAAGGTAGAGGTAAAGGTTTTGTAGTTAAGAGCCAAGAGTGCAAATATAAATTACCAGTAACCTACCCTGACATAGTAATACTTTATTGCTTTAACATCCTTTAATTTTGTTGTAGTTAACAGTTGCAACTAAAGTTGAAAATTTGAGTAAAGATAGATTTGCTTTTTACACTAAAGCGTATTCCCATAAGCTCGATAAATTGGCTGGAGAAGCTACCGTTGTTTGTGTAGGTTATGATCATGACAACCTCTGCAAAGCAGATTTCGCTGAAGGTCTTGTAAAAGGAATCGTTTCAATAGAGTCTAACCCTCTTAAAGCTCAATCACTTTATGATAAATTGAGAATTTAATGTTAGTAAATTATACAAATTTTATTTCATTTAGATTTTTATTTTTATAGGTATCATAGTTAACGTTAACCTTGAATATAAATTTTTGATTCATTTTTGTTTCCAACAAAATAGTAATAAAAGGGTTTGTTTTTTATACTTATCTGTCTAAAAAGTCTATTCAAATTCAATATTTCTTTTCAACCCTTTATATACATGCAGTATTACCTTATATAAGACATTTTGTAGATTTTAGTTAGCATAAATTTGATTTTGATTTTATATTTATTGTCTTCCAACTTCCAAAT
The DNA here is from genome assembly GCA_037055185.1 of Capillidium rhysosporum. Taxonomy (NCBI): domain Eukaryota; kingdom Fungi; phylum Entomophthoromycota; class Entomophthoromycetes; order Entomophthorales; family Capillidiaceae; genus Capillidium; species Capillidium rhysosporum. The sequence goes on from JAWQFY010000988.1 coordinate 8,812, forward strand.
CATATTTTTTGTATTTGCTTAATTAGCTTTTGGCAATTATGACGTAAGGAACACTTTCCAATAAGAAAACCTTTTTAATGTTGGTTTTGACTAAATCTTATTTATCTTAATCTTTAAATAAAACAAGTCAGTATGGGAGCAGTCAACAGCATGCCAGTTCCTGAAGAATTTCCACTTAATAGTAGCAGACATAATTGGATGGGCGAGAAAGTTAACAGTAGTCCTGAGTTCGGTAGCTTGAAACTTGAACAAATAATTATTCCGGGTACTCACAACAGTGCAACTTATTATGTAGAACCAAGCGTCATATCCTCAATAGCACAGTGCCAAAACCATGATGTAGCTAAACAACTTAAATCTGGTGTTAGGTGGCTAGATTTGAGGATCGCTGACGATACTCCGGGAGAAGTATTGATGATAGCTCATAGATTCTTGTGCAGTTCTTTAGGTGAAATTTTTCATCAGATTTCTTCATTTTTAAATCAAAACCCAACTGAATTTGTTATTGTAGCAATTAAGAAGGATTGGGATAGAGAATTATCAGAAAAGGGAGTTGAAAAGCTAGATAAAATGATTGTAAACTATTTCGGAAAATTAATATCAACTAAGTACGAGGTCAATAATTTAAGCATTAAAGAGCTAATGGAAAGAAAACGACAAATTCATTTTATTTTTTCAGATTTAGATTCAAGGCACATTTCCTTTTCCGGAATGTCGCAATCATGGTGTACAACGAATAGCTCTAGCATGAGAGACTTAGTTCCTAAACTTAATGTTTTCAAACATGACGGTTCCTCAAGATTTAATGTACATGATTGCTATCTTACACCCGACGCTGAAAGTATTACAAAGTGGTCACTGAAAGGAATTAACTGGCATCAGTTACAGCATGATGCAAATCAAGGTCTTCTATTATGGCTGCGTTATAAGATTTCTTCTTATCACGAATTTAACATTCTTTCTTTCGATATGATTAACCAAGAGATTATAGATTTTATAATAGATTTGAATCCTAACACGCACCTTTTACCAAAATCTGAGTAAGTAGTTTCAATAAATCACATTATTTTTCCTATTATTATAGGGTACATATATTAAACTTGATTTAGTAATCAGTATATAAGTTGATTAATATTAACATCTTAAAAATATAGTGTGTATTTTATTCCAATATAGAATATTTACTTAAAGATTTTACTTAAATTTGTATATGTTGGTATTATTTAGGATAGCAAATTATTAATTATACTGAGGATATAAAAATTAAATCACCACAATATAGTAGAGCTTTCACATAGTACCAACACTTCAGAAGCAAGTCATATGGTATTTAAAGGTATAAATTTATATATTATATATAATTGAAAATTAAAACTTATTCAGTTCAAATATATTTTTATTAACTAATAAATTTACAATTTCGATAATAACTTATATATTTAGGATATATTTAATAGTATAAATGCTTACTAAAATTACATTCAGATAAAAATAAGATAATATCATTTCATAGTTTAAAATTTTCGAAAAAGTTATATTTACTAACCTCTGATGAGGTTTAGTGTATTTGAGTGATCATAAATAGCGTAAATGAATTTTGTAGGGGAAAGGTAATTTGAATTGGTGGATTGAATTAAAAATATTGTCGTATGCTAATTTAGTATCCTGAGGACAGCAATCGGAGACTAAAACGGCTTCAAGGTGGTTTATTAAAGTCTGCGCTTTATTCAAGTAATTTTGATGCTCGTGTGACGTAACTGCTGATTGAATAATGCAGTTGAGGTAGGTATAAATAGCAGGAGGCATGTCTGTAAGATTGATTATCTGTATTTTAGAGGGCCTGGAAGCAGCACAGATCATTTGCATATATTCCAAGAAGAATTCGTATATTCTATCTGCTGCATCGATTACTTCATACCACGCATCCTCATTGGCCAAGGGTTGAGGTTTAGGATCGAAAACGGAAAGAGGATAAAACAGTATCATTTTGGAGATAAGCATACTATTATACGCTATACTAGCCATGCAAGGCAACTCACACGAAAATTCTCTAAGAGTCATTCTGCTACAGAGGTAAAATTCAGGTATAATAAATGGAACTTGAAACATTTTGGGAGTACTGTTTATACCTTTGTTAATATCGTCTTTAAATGCCTTAAATTCGGCTGTAGACAATTTCAAATGCGCCTTAGAAGCATTATCGGTGTTTTTGTAGTATTCAAACTGCGTGCTTAGTAAACTCTGATAGATACCCATTACTTTTTTGATAGAGTTTTTATAATATGTGACTGCATCATCCAATCCAAATTTGGAAGGTTTATTGACTTCAACTTTGGGAAAACTAAGAATGTTTTTTTCCAAGGAGTAACCGTCAGCTTTTACTGCCGATTTTAAAATTCTTATAGAAGTAGGGAGACAGAAATTGGATTTGGACAGATGCTCGAATGTCAGTTTTGATTTAGTTTGTACTAGTGGTAATCCCGGTACTGCTGTGAATAACATGAAATGAACGAAAAGTAAAATCTCCCAAAGTTGCGTTTTCCAAAGTTCTTTCTTATTGGAATCGAATTCATTAAAGCTGTTGTTTTGGTCTGGATTTATGCCAAGGGCATCTGCTAATCGAAATGCTTGTCCAAGGTACAATTTACCTTTGACAAAGTTAAACTTCCAAGTTTCTTCTAAACTTAAAAATGTAAGTGCTATAACTCCTTCTCTACTAGGGTTATCATAACAATGTGGTATTAAAGTTTGTATTGATGTTGTATCTTTTAAATAGGAGACTTTAGGGCCAAATCTATCAACAGCTACTATTTTATAAAAGCTGTCGAAAAGTACATTTTTAAGCAAAGATTTTCCTGGATTGTTCATAGTTTCCATCAAAGTATTACGATCTAACCAAAATTCTTCTCTATCTAATTTGTTTAAATAAATTTCAATCCCATTTTTAATAATATCTGAAACTAAAAATCCATCCAATTCCATCGGACCTAAATGCTTACTCGAGAAGATGCTTTTATCTTTTGAATAAGGCTCTAAAGAAGGTATGTCTGATAGAGCTCGTGTGTAATATGCTAAATAAGCTATTTGTTTATCCACTTCTGACGAAATATTACTTATATACTCTTGTTGCATCAATTCATAATTCTTTCTACTTCTTTTGTTGGACTTCATTCCCTCAATCAAATTTCGAAATTCATCAGATTTAGTTTTGACCCATAATAAATACTTTACAAAGGCCATTCTCATAGGATTTGTAGGATTCTTACGTACATTTCTAAAATTATTTACATCAGATTCAATAAAATTTAAGTAATTTTCTAAATAGGAAATTTTAGCTTCTAACAAGGTTTCAAGATTCTGAATACGTTGGTGTGCTTCATTTTTATAGGAACGATTTACTCTTGTTGAAATTAAAGTTAATGGTTTCTTGCTTAAATCCTTCGTAGCTGGGCTGGGAGGACTATTGTATAATGTACTACTTGACATCTATTGTAAATTTGTTTGCAAGAAAGTGATAGAAAGCTTTGCTTGAAATTTAAATGATGTTACCGCTACTCCTAGTTTTTCCAAGCCTGTTAATTTGACAAACATTTGGCGTAATTTAAATCGCACTCATAAACCAATAGATTTCAAGTGTACGTGAAAAAAATTAAATTTCATTTGCTAACCTCCATTTCTAATCGTTATAAATGATGTTTACTCACTGTGCGTTTGATATTATCGGATTAGGTGTTAAGTATGAATTATAGTTCCTCCTTCATTAAAAAAGCTACAATGTTACAAGATATAATCGGTAAATTTTAGTTAAAAAATTTATTAGATATTTAATTTGTTTTTCAATTTATCGTTTATTATTATAATTTCTTCTTAAATTAGCTTATTTTAACTTCTTCAAATTTGATTTCTCATAAATACTATTTAATGTACTCTGATTTCTAATTCAAAATAAAAATTTGCACCTTATTTTAACTCAGAAAGCATTTCAACTTTTGTTTGCTTGTTAATACGATTTATTTTCATATTTAATTTTTGATGGTTTAGTTCTAATTTTTTACTTATTAATAATATGACAAGTATATTCTAATTTGAAAATATGCTACTCCCTCTGTTCCTAGGTATGTATAAAATGTTACAGAAAATCTTTTTCTAAAATAATTAAAGAATTTAAGGAATAATTTTAAAAATAGAAGTATTCTTTTGTTAAAATTTTAATAAATGTATCGATGATCTTTATATTAGTAAAAATAATTTTAATAAAAAACTTAATCCAACTCAGCATTTTATTCAAGAATAAGTTTATAGATCTGAATTGTTTCAGGATTACATGACATTTACAGCTAATCGATTTTGAGCTTGTAAAGCTTGCTTCCCTTTTGTTGATGCTGGAGGAGGCATTCTTTCAAATAAACAAATAAATAAAAAACCTTACTTTCAATACTATTGCAGCCTTAATAATTGCTCAGTTCAAAAAATAATAATATTGAGCTAACATGTGATTAAACAAAATTTATTCCAAACAATCTAATTGGTCCTTCTCGACTTTTCCTCGATTCCTTAACCAAATCTCGATCTAAAGGTTGTCGACTTCAAAAGTTACCATCTTAATGATAATGGTGCCTATTTTATCGAAATAAAGATGACTATAAAGAAGATTTTGTAATGATTCTACACGAGCAAACAAGATTTTTTATTCCAGATTTTGGTAAAAATCCCAAACTTAAAAATCTCACACTTATTTTGGAACGGGTTAATAGAAAATTAAATTTATCTTCGAAAAAATTCAGTATTGATTTAAATAGAGAATCAGCTACTTTTGAAAATAGCTGATTCCACTTTAAAAAGTTTAATAAGAAAGTAAATACTCGATATAATCGGGTAATAACTAAACAAATAAATATTATTTTTTTAGCTTTACTTATACTTAAAATTTAAATAATATAATATAAAATAACATTTAAATTAGTGAATGTTCTATTTTAAAAATATTTAAACATAATAAAAAATTATTGTTATAACTTTAAAGAGAGGTTTATTTATATTTTGATACCTTTTCAACCATAGTCAAAGGCTATAGATACTCAATTCTTAAGTTATAAGTTAAGATAACTTTATTAAGGCTATATAGTCAGAGATTGAATATTTTCTATATATATTTAAAAGTTGTTTTAGATTAAGTCTATAAATATAGTCTTTATTATAAAAGCTTAGATATGCTTAATATATTTCTATAAATTAATCATGTTTTTTATCCTACTATATAGAATAGGTAGAATATAATTTTAATAAATCATTTTTTTAGTTTACTTAAACTTTACCTAAAAATATCTAAGTTTTTTCTTTTAGAGTAATATTAAAGCTAAGTATAGTATAAAAGTATAACCTTAGTATAAATTAAGGAATAAAGTACCAGTATTTTATAAATATAGTATATAGAGTTTAAATTTCTTTTAATTATTATAAGCAAATAAAAGATAATAGTTTTATATTATATATACTTTTAAGATATAACTTTAAAAGTTTACTTTATTATACTAAATTAATATAAGCTATAAATTATTATATAATAAATATTTATAGTTTTTAATTATAAATATTTATAATTTTAATTAAGCTATTATATATTTACTACATTTTTATAACTATATTATAAAAGCATTATACTTATTAAACTAATACTTATTTATATATTATAAATTTAAATATTGATATTTAAATAATTAATAAATACTTTTTATATATTATTATATATTAATTTTTAGTTTAAAAGCTAAATTTATATATTAATCTTTAAAAAAATAAGTTTAGTAATATTTTATAGTATTTAAATTTACTTTTATATACTACAAAATTAAAAAGCTATTTAATTTCATTTATATTTATAATATTTATAGCTTTACTACTAAAAAAAATAAAAGTTTAACTTAATAATATTGTTTTACTTTACTTAATAATTTACAATACTATTTATTATAAATTTATATATTTTTTATAATATATAATTTTATAAATAAGTTAATTTTATTTATTTAAAAAAATTTAAAAAAAACCTATATTATAAGATAAAATATATTAAGTTAATATTTTAGTTTTTTTAAAATTTAGAATAATATTCTATTATATAAAATATTACTAAAGCTTTAGCTTTAATATATGTTTTAATATACTTTTTTTTATAGTTATTAGCTTTATTTTCTACTATTATACTTATAAAATTAAATTACTATAAGTTATTTCATTTTATTTTTATACTTATATAATAAAAATTTTAATTTTTTTAGTATATAAATATATCAATACCATATTAATATTTTATTAAACTTTTAGTATAAGTTTATAATATTATTATATTTTTAAAAACTATAAATAATAGCAAAAAATATATAAATTTTATTTATTATTTAAAAAAGAATTTAAATATAGTATTTTATAATTTGTAAAATAAAAATTAATTATTATTTTAAAAAAAGTTTAACTATTATATAATAGTAAATATATTTTTAAAAAATTAAAAACTTTTAGCAAAATATTCTTAGTTTTTAAAATATAATAATAAATAAATATATTTATAAATATATTTTTAGCAAATTTTATTAGTTTAATTTTTATATATTTAACTTTTAAAATTAAAATTAATTTTTTTAAAACTAGCTAATAATTTATTTATATAAAACTTAAAAAGTATTAAAAATACTTTATAATATTAAGCTTTATAAAAGTAGTAAAATATTTTTTATTATTATAAATATAAAAATTAGAAATTTATTTACTAATAGCTACTTTATTTAGTTTAAACTAAAAATCTAATTAGCATTTTTTATAATTTTAAGTTTTAAATATATTTCTTTTATTAAAATTTATAATTTATAATTATTTATAAATCAAGCTTTTAATTTAAATTTCTTATAATAAAAAAGATAAATATTATTAAATATATTAATAACTAATATATATATAAATAGGCAATTAACTACTTTTGAAAATAGCTGATTTTAATTTTAAAATTCAATATAAATAAATTAAGCTAATAAAATTAGCTAAAAAAAAATATTTTTAATTATATTTATTTACTTTTTATATATTAAAAAGTATATAATATTTGGTATACTTTACTAAAAATTATTAAAAGTTTAAAAATTTTAAAAGGTAAACACTACTTTTAAAAATACTATACACTTTTAAAATTTTATATATTAATATATATTTAAATATTAAAAAAAAAATTAGTAAAGTAAAAATTTCCAAAAATTTAATATATTAAATATTAAAATAAATTAAAATTAAAATTTTTTA
>JAWQFY010000989.1:0-16098 GCA_037055185.1 Capillidium rhysosporum
TTTTTTTTTTTTCTTTGAAATTTTTAGATACGTTTTGATATATCTAAATTTCAAAGAGGTGCAGTACTTTTGAAAGTACTGTTTACCTTATAAAAATTTTAATTTTTATATAACTTTTGGTAAAATATGCTGAAAGTTTTAAAATTTTATATATATGTAATACTAAATAAATAATATTTATTTATTTAGTTAAAACCCGATTATATCAAGTTTTTAAAATTTTATTAAGCTTTTTATATAGGAATCAGCTATTTTTGAAAGTAGCCAATCGCCTATTTAGTATACTTTACTAAAAGCTATTTAAAAATCAAAATTTTAAAAAGTAAACTAATTATATAATAGCTAAATACTTTTATTAGTATTACTTTTCTTTAAAAATATATAATAATACCATTTTTTATAAAACTTATCTATTTAAACATTTTTAAATAAGCAATTTTTTTGCAAATTTTTAAAAAAAAATACTTATTTATATATTATAATCTACCTTTTTATATAAAAAACTTCTTTTTTAGCATTTAGCACTTTTAGGCTTTACTTTTTTTTACTATTAATTTTATAGCACTATTTTTTTTTTAAAATTCTTCTTTTTTAAAAAAATACTTCTTTTTAATATATTTAGTTATATTAGATTTACTATAAAGTATTTGCTATATTTTTATTAAGCTATTTATAAATAATATATTTTACTTTTTTTAGCCAAAATAATTTTTATAAAATAACAAACTGTTTTTTTAAAAAAAAAGCTTTATTTATATATTAAGCTTTTAAAAAGGCTAAATATTTAATTATTTTTTAAATATTATATAAATTTACTTATTATTTTTAAATTTAATTGCTAAAGTAATATAATAATAATAAAATTTAAACAATACAATTTTTAAATATATATATGCTTATTAAAATAAACAACTTTTATTATTATAATTTTTAATAAATAAAATTAAATTTAGTTAATATATTTAAATAATAAAAAATAATAGTAATTTTAAATATAACTAGTTATTATATAGTTAGTTTATTTTTTAAAATTTTTAAAAGTATTAAAAATACTATATAATTTATATATTTTTATAAATTATAAAATATTATTATATAATATATTATTTTAAATTTTAAATATTTAAAATAATAGCTTAACTTTTATTATGTAATAAAATAAGTTTATTAAACTTTATTTTAAATACTTTAAAATAACTTTTATTAAGCTATATTTAGTAAAATTTTATAACTATATTAAATATAATAATATGAAATATTGAAAAAAATTAATTATATAAGTTTAAATAAAAACTAGATTTAATAAAATATAAAGCTAAATTATAATACTAAAAATAATTTTTATATATTAATTTAACTAAAATTTTAAGCTTATTTAAATTGCTTAAAATAAACTTTTTGTCTATTTTAATATATAATTATATACTATATATAGTTTTTTTCTATTATAAAAATTTATTTAAAAAATAAATAAGCTATATAATTATTTTATTACTTTATTAAAAATTATAGCTATTAGTTATAGTCTTTTATATTTATTTATTAGTTTTTTTATTTTATTTTACTATATTTTTTATAAATTTTAGATTTTATAAAGTTTAATATATTTAATATAATTTTATACTTTATTAGTTTTATTATTATTTTTTAAGCATTTTTAAATTATTATTTTAAAAAAATTAAGTTTTAAAATATATATATCTCTATTTATTAAACTATATATAACTTTTATATAATAAAATATTAAGTAAAAAATAAAATGCTAATAATATTATATATAATATAAAAGGTAGTAAACTTATTAAATTTATTTAACTTTTTTACAAAATTATAATATTACTATTTTAATAACTAGTTTATTTTATAAGTATTTTTTTAGCTTTAGAATAAAATTTTAAAGCTACTTTTTTTAAAGTTTATTTTAATAATATACTATATTATTAAAACTTTCTATTAATATTTTACTTAGCTTAAAAATTATTTAATTTTATTTATAAATATAATTTTTTTATTATAGCTAAAAAGAAATAAAAGTATAACTTTATATTTTATAATATTATATATTATAGATTAATACATTTTTTATAATATATAATAAATAAATAAAATAGCTTTGAATATTTAAAAAAAGTTAAATTAAATTTATTCTATTATATAAAATAAATTAAGTTAGTATTTTAGCTATTTTAAGATTTAAAAAAGTATTTTAAAGCTATATTTTAAAGTATTATAATATTTATATTTAATTTAACTAATTATAGATATACTTATTTAGTAAATATATTAAAATTTAAATTTTTAAATTTTTTATAGCCTTTAGCTTATTTTTTTACTATTATAGTTATTAAATAAGTAAAGTATATTAAATATTATATATTTTCTAATATATATATGTATTTATTTAACTATTTTTAGCTAATTTTATTAGCTTAATTTTTTATTATTTCATTATTTTATTTTTAAAATTGAAATTTACTTTTAAAAGTAACAAATTACCTATTTATATACTAAGTTTAAAGCAAATTTAATTATTAAGTCTAAAAATAGTTTAAAAAATATTTTTATTAATAATTTACTTATTACTAAGTAAATATAATAGAGAAAACCTATATATATATAACCTTATCATTTTTTAAAATTCTTGATAAAGCACCTAGATAAAGTTAAAGGTATTTAAGTTTGTATTAAGTATAGTGATATACTTAGTATATTTAATTGCCATTACTAAAGGTAGAAAGTCAATATACTATATTAATTAAATTTAGGCTTTGTAAAAAGCATAATTATATACCCAAAAATATATAAACTTATTGAAAAAATAAAAGTATATATATATAATTATGTAATTTTATACAATGTTTAAAACTACTACTATAACTAGAATAAAATACAAATATACTAAACTTCAATATACCTTATTAGACATTAGTAAAATTATTGAACCTGACTAGAAATACTAATTTGAGAATAGAGAACTACATTAACAATTATATAAAAATTAAGAAAGTTAAAGCTTTATAGACAGTTGGAAGGAAAACAAAGTTTTCTAGTTTAAACTTTTTTGTAGTTAAATTTATATTTCAGATTTTAGATCAGTTAATTAGTAGTTTTAAAATTTAAAACTCAAGCATGTTCGAACTATTATGTAGATCAACTTCAAACCAACCTTTCCAATTTACAAACATGGGTTTCTATAGTAACTTATCGATAGGATTGAGGTTAACTCTAATTTGACCCACTGATAAATACGGTATTCATTTTAAACCTTCAAGCTTAGTAGTCAATTTACTAAACTTATCCAAAGAGTCCAAGACTGTTACTTTAAGATTAGAACCCACATCCAGCGTATACTGTAGAGTAGGTAGAGTTGTAGAGTTTTCGGAAGGGTAAGAAGCTACTGTGAACCGTTTGAAGGGAGTAAGTATGTGCCGGGTACATTGGCAAATTACAGCTTCAGTTATTTGGACACGAGACTCTTTACTTTCAGATTCATAAGCGATTGGTAGGTCTAACCAAGTTGAAAACCTGAGATTTTCGGTACTTCTTAGGGTACACGGAGCGTTGAGGTAGGTGAAGTAACCGGGTAAAAGTTGGTAGAAAGTCAAGTTGGACAAGCTGTACAAGTTCAAACTATGATTATAGGGGAGTTAGCTAACCAGTTTTCAAGTGGGTAAATGAAGGTGTTGCATTGCTATTTGATCAGCATTTGGTCAAGATGGATGTTGGTTGAGTGCAAGTAGAGTAAGAAATAATAGTGGACAGCTCGTAATAATGAACCTATCTCATGCTTAGAGAACCGGTGAGGGTAGGGATACACCGGAACGGTAGGGTTGAGTAAACTGAAGTTTGTGATGTAAGTGTTGATAAAATAATTTAAAGCTACTTTACAAAAAGTAGTTAGACCAGTAGCTTGGATTATCCCTTATGAAAGAGCTGAAGTCGATTTGAATGTAACTTTTTCTATGATATGTATCATAAATTTCGGTTGTGAAAATAGATTAGATAAACAGGCAGCGCTACTACCATAGTGTATAACCTAGAATCCGTTATCCGTATCCTACTTGATTGTTTGTCAGTAGATGTAAATAATCTTCCTATCGGTAATCTACGTGGTGAAGGAGATACTTTGAGCTACAGCGTTCTCTGCACTGTACAACTGCTTGTTGCTTGGAATCAGGAAGGTCAACGTGAAGTAGGTGGGTAGAGGGTCCAAGAACTTACTTAAATATACCCTTATTGTGTATGAAAGATGAAGATTATTATTTCCGATCCTAAATTTTCATAGGTGATCGGTCGCATCTCTCGCTACCTGCAGGTAGAAGGAGTTGGGATGGGTTATTATTTTTAAAAATTTACAATAATCTACGACAAAATTTTACTCATGGTAACCATCCCGAACCTACCTCATGTGAAATGTTTTATCTGTTCCAAATTAATTTTAGTTAAACTATCTTCTATAGTGATCTATTGTAACTAAAGTTTCATACTCTTTAATCGTATGATATATAAGATAACTGTAAACCATTTATACTTAGTTGATTTATGAACTATATTGCTTAATATTACAAATATTTAAGCTAATCTAAAATACTACAACTCTTCTCCATCTTCCAACTCAAACTTAAACTATTTTTAATTCTAATTTAACATTGAAGTTCATTCTAATTTAACTTAGCCTTTAATAAAGTTTAAAATCTAATTAAACTTGTTAAGTTAAAACTCTACATCCTTCTTTATTAAACTTCGTAGTGATATTCTGTTAAATTTTCAGCTGTCATTCAATTAAACATAAGTTTGTAAACTTTAATTTTGAATTTATCTACAGTTTCTAACTTTAGATTATTTAAAGTTTCGTATTAGATTCAAAAATATAAATAAACTAAGCTTTAACCACAAAAAAATTTAAATTAAGTTGTATGTTGTTTATCAGTAAGATGGATGAAGGTAAATTTTTTTTTACCAAAATTTAAAGATACTATTTTTAAAATTGAAATAATAGATCTAGTAAAGTTTAATGAATTTGTCGATCAGTTAAATATAGTTAAACCTAAGGTAGAAATTTACGACTTTGAGGGTAAATGGATTATGTTAAATTTAATTTTAAACAAAATTTTACAGAAAGTGGTAGAGGATTGAGGTCAACTTGTGAAATAAAAGTAACTATTTTTTACTTCTTCCTTAACTAACTTTATATATTTAAGAAAGGTGAACTTCTCTTAAAGTTACCCATCAATTCCATGTTAAACTTAAAATTTATCAAAACTCAACTATACAACTTGGTTATGAATGACAGTTTAGAACAAGAAGTTATAATCACTTTTTACTTAATACTTTTAAAGTTGAAACCTAACGGTAAATTTAAAGATTATTTATTTGGATTACCTAAATCCTACCCCATCTACGAAAAGTTACGGTACTGTAATTACTATAAATATTTACCACCGTACGGACAAAGTATTCATTTTTATAATTATACAATTTTAATGTTTTGGTAGCGTTATATTCTAAATTTCAGTCGAGATTAGATAAAGATTTCAACTTAATTCAAGAACTATTCCAAGTAAACTTAACTTTAAAAAAGTAACATTAAATTTATTTTTATGTTAATGTAGACAAACTATCACCAACTGATCAACCAACTGTACGCTCAAGATTTAATCGACACAACTAGTTCTCAGTTCTATAAGATATTTGAGTGGGCTTGGTTATCCGGTAAAAAAAAATATTATTCTAACCTAATTTTAATCAATTATAAAAGTTAATTCGCGTAGTTTAAAACTTGATTCCAAAAATTTAGCTTTGATCCCATTTTTCGATATGTTTAACCACGATTCTCAAGCAACTGTATCATAACTTTTTTTATTTCATCCCTACTAATCACTTTTAAATTAACGAATAGGTACATAAGAAAGTTGATAAGGACGGTAGTTTAACTTTCTTAGCAACTCAAGATTACCTGCCAGATTCACAAGTAAGCTTGAATTTAATTATTTAATTTAATTTAGCTTTACCTTATAAAAGGTGTTTATAAACTACGGTCCACATACTAATTTAACTTTGTTGATCGAGTACAACTTCATAATCCCTGTAAATAAATACGATACTTTCGATATCACTTACTTTTTATGGAATTACTTATTACCCAACCTCAACCTCAGTTTAGATCAAAGTATTAAAGTACAGTTGGAATCGTTTATCTCCGAGTACCCTCAACTACAAATCTTGAAAGATTTAGATCTGTTAACGTATTTGTTTTTAACTAATTTAAATTGATTTTATATTTGGTAGGGATCTAAAGTTAAATGTGGATGGTAGTTACTGTTACCGTACAGTTAATTTACTCCGTCTATTTCACTTGCCTTGTTTTTCCAACCTACATACTAACGGTAGTAGTCGGATGAGTCAAGATGTATGGATGGAGAAGTGGTTTAACGTATGGAATGGTACTCAATCCGCCTTACCACACACCGATAATTTAGTCAAACTTAGTTTAACCGAAATAACTAAGAACTACTATTCTCATATTATTGAAACTAAAGTAACGTTTGAACACTATTAGTTAGAAATACTGAACTTTTTATTATTTTGTAGGTCAAACTGCTGGATTTGGACGTAAAGAACGATATCTGTTTACAAATGGTCCAGAAGATTTTAGATACAAATATAGTCGCTTTAGAATTAAGTAAATTGATCGATAGTTTAAACGTATAGAAAATAGAAATTTGGATGTAATCATTAAAAATAAAATTGGTTATCAATTTTTAGTTTTCAATTTTTTTTTAAAAATTAGTTAAATTTACCATTTCTTATCAAAATCTAACTTTATAATATTTTGGAGCTTATAGCTTTAAAATTAATGTACTATTAGCTCGATTTAGCTATAATTTATTTTTATAAGCTCCTTGATATATAAATTTTGAAGTTTCTAATTTAATTTAACTATTTCGGTAAATTTTGATCATATTAGTTTTGAAAAATTTGCAGATAAGATCTATATCAGTTTATATTAAATTGTTGATCCGCTTTTAGTTCAAACTGGTTCAATATACTTTTTAATCAATTTTTGCAGGTCCGTTCACTTATACAGAAATCTGGTTTGAAATTGTTACTAATTCATAAAAATATTACGTAATAAATAGATTTATTTAGTATAAAAGGAATTAGTATAAAAGTTATGATTAGGTAATTATATTCAATATATATAATATAAAACGAAGAGATATTATAGGACTATGGAACCATATCGAATACTTTAAAATATATTATATCAGAATTGTGTAGGACTAATTAATTATATTAAAATCTATACATTATTTTTGATAAGAGTATATTTTTAAAAATATTCAGTTCTTTAGGAAGAAAAGTATATAATTGGAATCTATCTAAACTTAACAATTTAAAGTGAACAAAGACCGATAACAATTTAATTGGAATCGATTATTAAAATTAAAAAAAATTATAAAGAGCTTAAATTAAAATACGTCATACTATCGATTACGTAACGAATCGTTACAGTTTTAGGATCAGAGGCAACAAGTTTAATTGTTTTTTCCCATTAAAGTTAAAACTAAATAGATTTTAATTTAAAAACAAAGTTAAATTATTTAATCGAATATTTATTTTACAAAGTGCGTATTTTCACTAAAAACTTTTTAACTGGATTTAACTCCACAAAACCTTAGCTAAGAGCAGAGTTATAGCAGTGGTACCTTCACCCAAAACTAAACCGGATGCGATAACAGTAACCAGTACTTTATAGAATTTTTGATCTTCCTCTTTCAGTTCATTATCCTTAATTCTATTTAAATGGGGGGACCCTTGGTTCAAAATAAAACTCTGAGAACTAGCATCGTATCTTCTAAATTGAACATCGGTATTCCTAGCTAATACCAACTTATTCCATACCTTCGAAACATATCCATTGAGGTATATCTCAGCTAGAACCGCACCAAGTAGCCTAGGTAATGTGAAGTAAGGTGGGTTGTAGATACCAATAGCGAAAGCGATACCCGATGGTAGATATTTAGTCCATTGTTGACCAGCGTACCGGTATTTCAAGATTGGAATTAGTGCAAAAAGTAGTGCAAAAAGTATACAGAACACTAGAACTTTAGGAGGCAAAGGGTGTCCGTTGACAAGTCTAGCCATATCGAGCCAAATCTGAGCTGTTGGTACTGGGAAAGTTTTGGATGGAATCTCATACTGGGAGGTAAAAATCTGGTAGGCAAACACCGATACAAACACCGATACCAAACTGCCCACCAACTGACCTAAAAATTGGGCTCTAGGTGAAGCGTTGAGCAGGTGTCCGGTTTTGAGATCTTGCATCATATCACCTGCTTGCATAGCACCGGCTTCAGCAACTCCACCAGCAACTAGGTTACCTACCAAATTGTTAGGTAATAGGGCACCGAAAGCTATCTGAGATACTTTACCTATACCGGATACCGGATTTAAATCAGTTTCACCTAAAGCACGTACCGCTAAAACTGAAAGTAAACCGCCCAGCAATAACGAAATTATTATGGAGTAGAGTGGTATCTGATCGAACAGGTAGTTTATCGATAATACGCAGAGAATTGAGGAAGCTGTTAAACCGTAGTAAAGGGCCCAGTTTGGCAGCATCTGGTTAGGATCTTCTCCGTTGCTCTGATTACTGTGATTAGAATTCGACCTCAAACTAAACTTCAAGTACTGAGATTTCAACTCCTTAAAACAAATAAGTGAAAGTGATACAGTAGATTCGGATATCATAATAGCTAAAGATATCCATAATATCCAACCTCTTGGTCCATCTTTCCAATCGTTAACCTGACCAGGTGCCCACCCCATATAAGAACTTAAAGGTGCTAAAATTAACCAACCAACAATAGCACCTAAGCTCATCGATAGACAGGTAGATAATCCCATAATTATACCTTGGCCTAAATAAGATAGCGCAGGTGTTAAATACCAATCCCATTTTGAAGCGACGGGTATTAAAAAGTCAAAAATAGGTAGTTCGTTATAAGTTGGGAAGTAATTAGTGAAAATTGTGGTTAACGACGATAGTGTAAATGTTATGGATAAGGCATACCACTGTTGACTTAGTTGAGATTGAAATTTAATGTCCTCCTCAACTTGATCCGTTTTATTAGTAGAAGCTACATGCCCATTGGTAGTTATGTCTAGATCTAAATTGGTGTCGGTTTTCTTATGTAGAAGTTGGATCATTTGAGCGGTTGCAGTTCCAGATGGAAACTTCAACTTCTCCCTCAAAATCACTTGATTCCTAAGCGGCACCGCTAAAAATACACCAAAGAACCCTAAGCCTAAACCCCAAATCAATAGCTGAGTTGTAGTAAACTCCAATTTAGAAGTACCAAGCAAGTTAGAAATGTTCGGTAATTCTTCAGGCGTTAAAAGTTTTAAAGCGGGTATTATACCTACGAATCCACCTGCTAACGGCATAGTTGCTGTAGCTACAGCGGTCGTTTGGATTAAGACGTTCTCTTTTATACCAAATGGTAAACTTAAATCGTACCATCGGTAAACCTGATTAGGGTATGGAATACCAGTTTCTTGATCTAAATTGCGGTACTGTAGACCCTTATGTAAAGGATTCAATTTGGATAAATCTGCTAGTTTGCCTAGTCCGTAACCTATTAATGAGGATTGTAACGACATCATAGATATCCACCCAGTCTGTAATCCGAAATAAGTGTTGGTAAAAGCCATAACTGAACCTATCAGCAGTCCTAAAATTAAACCGCGTAGAGTTACGTCAGGTAAGTTCGCTTCACGAGGGCTTAAAGGTAGGATGTATTCATGGTCATCGTTGTCACGATCTTTGGAAGATTCTGAAGCTACAGAAGGGGTTGAACTATTACCAGTTGTTGAAGTAGAGCTATACGATTTTATAGAAGTTGTGTCGTTTACTAAAGATATCGTTTCGTTCGAGGTTAAATCTAATGGGTTCAAAGTATCTAAAGATGTCATGCTAGCTGGATTAAATACTAAAAACTACTTTGCAATTAGAAATGTAAACTTTTGTTGTTGGTATATGCTATTAATTAAAAGGTATTTTACAATATCGAGTTATTATATGTGGATCTATTAAGAGAAGTAAAACGAACTATGTATAAACTTAACCTTTTCTCTTTATGTTAGTTGGCGATGCTAATAACTATTATATAAGATACTAACTATATATTACAATGAAACACGATATAACAACCAATATAATTGATAAATTAGTATGGGGAAGTTGTTGATAAAATTTTGTAAAAATGTTGAAAGAAGTTTATGAAATTTTTTGACCCTTTTTATGGTAGTTATAAATTCCTTTTTATGATCACAACTTACCGGCCTTTCTATACCCTCTGAACTTTGAATTATTAATTGAAAATTAGGATTTTGATTTCAAATCCAATCCTTAAAATACTCAGCTTCTTTCGTCACGCAGTTTAAATAATGATCTGAAACAGAAAAAGGTATATCCAATAATAAGCTATGAAACAGCAACTTATTGGTTCCTGGGAAGTTTGTGCGTAGCTTTTTTAATTTTTAGCATAATTTTACGAATCTAATATCTCGTTTACTAACCAATTCCCAGTAGCATAAACCAAAAATTTTAAGCTAATTCCGTCATTTTAAATTAAAGTGGTACCATACTTACCGTTTCAAACACCATAAATCCACCTTTTTAGATGACTTCTATTGGTTTATAAATTACATTATCCATCTAATCTTCGATAAAGAACATAATATCTCTGATCGGAAAGGCGTCAAGTTACCGAGCCTATTGCTATTTAAACTCCTGTCAAGGAAATAGGTTTATTGAGGAAAGATGGTGATAACTATTATTTGAAATTGATAGGGGGATGGAAAAGAATAGTAGACTAAACTCAATAATCGTTTTTTATTGAAAATTGATGAGAATTATGAAAAAGTTCGACCTTAACTTTGGATAAAATGTAGTTTTAAACTTCGAAATACTACCGATTCTATTCCTCAATAAGAGTAGATTGTACTGAACTAAAAATAAACTGCTAATAATTCTACCGATAATATGGGAAAAAATAATTGAAATTTAAACTTTTCTTTAAAACTGTTTTCCTTAAATTTTGCAGGTTCAACTTTACAGTGTTTACAGTTTTAGCCCGATTAAGCCGAACTTATCAACTTTAAATTTCAAATCAAAAAGTTTCCAAGTTTTCATTTTCTTATCTAAAATATTTGGTAAAGTTCTGAGATTCTAAATTTGGAATTTGCAAATCCAACCCAATTAAATCCAGTTACTTTTAAATTGCTGATTTGCTTTACATTATAAAATTCCTGTTTTATTTTCCATAATTTCATGGATGTAAATGACAAGTTCAATTGACTTTTTCCTATATATATAGTTAGTTCCACTTTGATAGCTGGTAGATAGCATAGGTAGTATAGCCGTTTAAACCAATTAGTTTTAAAGCTCAATATAGCTTAACAATCTATCCAATTTAACTTTACACAAGTTAAATAGAGTTTGCTTTGCAAGTTTTGTTAAAAATATAAAAACTTAAAATTTAAATAACTTTAATAAACAATAGTAGTTTCTATATTGTAAAGAAATATGCTAGGGTAGAGGAACAGTATTTGCTTAACTAAGTAAAAAGGTTTTGATTAATTTATACATTTAAAGTTATAATTATGTATTTAAATATGTATAGAAATATATACTTAAACTTTAAATTTTAATTAGCTACATTTTTTTAGAATATAAGAAATATTAAAAAGGTAAAAGAAAATTTATATTTGAATTTTGTTAAAAATATGAAAATAGTATAAATAGAGAAAAAAAGTAGCTTAAGCTTTAGTTTTTATTTTTTTTAAATATATTAGTACTATTATATAAGTTAGTTTTGCATATATAGTATTTTTAAAGTATACAATAAATAATTTAAATGAAAATATAAAATAATAGCTTAACAACTTTAAATTATTTTAAAGCTACTATAAATTTTTAATAAAAAGTCTATAAAATTAAGCTTTTTTAATTTTCATTTTTGTTTTAAGTTTTTTCATCTTAATAATAAGCTAGTATTTAGCTAAACTCTTTAAAAAAATAGTAATATAAAATAAATACTCAAATTATATATTTTTTATTTATAAATATATTATAATAAACTAAGAAATAATTGCTTTACTTTATAGTAAAAAGTAATTTAGCTAAAATAAATTATATTTATAAAAGTAATATACTTTTTAAAAAACTTATTTTTAAAATTAGTAAAGATTTTAAAAATTAAATTTATAAATTAGCTAAAATAAAAAAAATCTTTTATTTATTTATTTTTTATATATTATAAAGTAGATAATATTAAATATATTTTACTAAAACTTATTAAAAAGTTTAAAAGGTAAATATTACTAATTAAAGTTTTTTTTACTAAATAGTAGTATATATTTTTAAATTTTTTATAGTAATATATATTTAAATATTACTAAAAAATCTTAAAAAAATATTACTATATTATTATTATAAAATTATACTTTTACTTTTTTATAATATACCTAATAAAAATTTTAAACATTTATAAATATTTATAATTATAAGCTATAAGGCCTATTTATATAATATACTTATATTTAATATATAATATATTAAGAAAATTATTAAAACTATATTATATATATAGTAAAAAAAATGCTAGCAATTTATGAATTTATTTTAAGTATGTTTGATTTTATATAATTATAAAGCTTATAAAATAAAAATTATAAATATATTTAAATAGTAGCTTTTATTATAAAAATAGCTTAGATTATATTATTTTATAATAAATATACTTAAAAAAAGTAATACTATAGCTTTTATTAAGTATAAAAAACAATATAACTATAAAAAAAAGTATAATATTAGCTAATTAAAATTTAAAAAAAAAAACTTTATTATAATATTAAATTTTAATAGTATTTTATATTAATACTTAATTTTTACTTTAAAATTTAATAATAAAATATTATATATTTATATCTAATTTATATTTAATTTTATAATATATTTTAATTAGCTATAATATAATAAAGTAAAAATATAAGTTTTTAATTAGTATTTACTTTATAATTTATAAATTAGTAAATTAAAAGCTTAATTGTTTTTAATTAAAATTTATAAAACTATTATTAATTATATTTAAATAGTTTTATTTTTTATAGTATTCTCTAAAAAATATTTTTTACTTTAAGTGCTAATGAATAAAAATTATTTATTAAATAAATTAGATATATATTTTATTAAAAAATATTTTAATTTATTTTTATTTTAAAGTTTTTAATAAAATTATAAAAAATTTAATAACTAAAATAAGATATTTCTTAATTATAATAATAATTTTTTAATTTTACATCCTAATATAAACTCAAAACAACTTTATCAACAAATATAAGTATTACAGTTTAATTCTTCTTTATGATATAAATGATTTTATAAATTTTGGTAAGGTTTTTGTAAAATTCTTTAAGCTTGAGTAAAATTTAGAAAAAACTTTAATATGTTGAAAAATATACTAATAAATTATGTAATTTTTTAAACAAAGGTTAATATTTTAAAAATTTAATTATTTACTAATATTTACTTTCTTTGCATTAGTTTTAAGTAATTTATTATATATCACAATTTATATCATCTAATATAACTTAATTGTAGACATAAGCTATAAAAGTACAAGTTAATATATTAAATATATAAATTAATAACTTTACATTAGATAAATTAACATGTAGTAAAACAGTAAGATACATTCATATAAATTACAAATGCAACCAAAACTGGAAAATAAAGCTTCATAACAGAAATAATACTAAAATCTTAGAAAATCTTTAACTGAATTCAAATAAAAGAGCGTTACCTGCTTAAAAATGTATTTTGTACTATCTCTACATGTGCTTTATTATATTAAGTGGGTGAAACTTGTTTCTAAGTTGAAGTTGATTATTGAGTGGCCTGTTTAAGATAGGCAACAACATCGGCACGATCCTTAGGCTTTTTGAATCCAGCGAAGGCCATCTTAGTACCAGGAATGTATTTTTTGGGGTTCTCTAAGTAATCAAATAGAGTTTGTTCATTCCAATCAATTCCAGCTTTCTGATTAGCAGCAGTGTAAGAGTAACCTTCAGCTTGGCCTGATTTACGGCCGATAATGCCGAAAAGGTTAGGTCCCTGTCCATTTTTACCACCCTAATAATTGTTAGCATTGAATAAATATACGGAAATTTACCTTTTCAACGGTATGGCATTGAGCGCAACGAGTCTTGAATAGGGAAGCTCCCTTTTTAGCATCACCTGAAATATAATAGTTAGTAACGAAAGAGTATAGGTGGTTGTACCTGAAGTAGCGGACATTTCCAATATATAATTTAATAGTTTTTACAAAACAAAGATGAGATTTTTCAAGATAGTTGAGCTTTATCTATCTCTTCATCAAGATCTAAATCTAAAAATTTATTTGCGGTTTATTTTGATTCCCGAATAGTTCCGTAATGTAATAAAACTTCAGAGTTAGCCAATAAAATTACAGGTATATTTTCCTTAATATAATGTGAAATATAGACTTGCTCTAAATTCAATCTTTTGTAAAGAAATCAGCTCTATAGACCCTTTGATTTGATTTTGGAAATCAAAATTTTAGAACTACCATTGTCCAATTAGTTTTCTATTAAATTATTTTAAAAGAACAAACCTACCAACAAATGAAAATTAAGTGATGAACAGGGTGAGGAAATTAGCTAGAAATTTTGAGTTCATAACTGCTAACTTTCCGAAGAATTCTATTGAGTTACTAACTCACTCCTTCGAGAACGTTCTATCCAACGTTAACCACATATACTACGTTAGGTTCTACTTAGAACGTCTGCGAAAGCACCAATAGTGCTTTATCTGACTTTAAAGTGGTGATTTTACATTATTTTCAGTTTATTTTTAAAAATTGGCTAATTAAAAATCGGCTAATTAAAAATCTAATTTTGTAATAATAGAAAGAATAATAGATGAAAGTAAATTGAAATTAATTTTTAAAATATAAATAAGCTTAAACTAAATCTATTAATTTCAAATTAAAAATATAATTAAAATTCTATAATAATTGTATTGCAGAAAATGGTTAGTTTATTAACTTACTATTATAATAATTTAGTTAATATGCTGGTCTTAGATTTTTTATAATCTATATAAAAAACTTGATATTAATAATTTGATAGTAATGGCAGATATTTTAAATATATAGTATTTTACTAAAAATACTGGAAGAAATTTATATAACTAGAGATAAATATAGAATTTTATTAAATATATATAGCTTTTAATTTAATATATTTATTATATTAATTTATACATTAAATATATACTTATTATATACTTTAACTTTACTTTATTTTTTTAAAGTATTTAAAATCTAAAATTAAACTAATAGATTATTTTTATTTTTATTTTTAGTATTTATTTTACTTAAATTTTAATAAATTAATATTAAAAATACTAAACTTTATACTTAAAGCTTTAAAAAAATAAAACTTAATTTTAAATTAAATAGTAAAGTAATAATTATATATAATATTTTAAAATATAAAATAAGTAGCTTATAATATATATATATAATTAATATATTTTATTAAAAAAAATTAAAAAATAAGTATTTTAGCTTAATTATAATTTAAAATTTTAAAAATAAAGTTTTTAAAATATTAATATCTTTTATACTATCAAAATATAGCTTTAATATTTAATTTTATTAATACTTAATTAGTATAAGTTATAATTTATTATATAGTTAAATTTATAATTTTAATTTAATAAATATATATACTTTTTATTTTAGCAATATTACTACTAAATTTATATCTATTTATATAGTAAAATTATATTATTTAATAGTTAGTATACTTTAAATATACTTTTTTTTTAAAATTAGTAGAAAAATAAAAACTTTATATTATATTAATTATTTTTATTAATTATTTTAACAATATATATAGCTTAAAAATATAACTTTTAAGCTTTATAAATTTTAAAACTACTTAAAAACTTTTTTAACTATAATATAAAAAAATAAATATATAAATTTATATTATTATCTTGCT
>JAWQFY010000990.1:0-16091 GCA_037055185.1 Capillidium rhysosporum
AAAATTAAATTAAAATTAACAGGTTATATATATATAATTAATGTTATTATTAATATAAATAATATAAATTTATTAATATTATATTATTAAGCTTTATACAACTTTAATTATAAAATTTTTATATTTTAAAAACTTTATTTATATATAACTTAGAATATTAAAATTTTAAATTTTAAATTATTATAATTTTATTTAAAAAAATTTAAATAGTATTAAATATATTTATATAAATATAAAGTTACTTTTTATTTAAACTATTTTTTATAATTTTAAATAAAAAAATTTAAATAGTATTAAATATATTTATATAAATATAAAGTCACTTTTTATTTAAACTATTTTATATAATTTTTCAGTTAATTTAAATTTAATTAATACTTAAATTATTAAAGCAAAACTATAGTATAAATTTTGCTAATTTTTACTTATTTACTCTTAATTTATAAAATATATTTAAAAATAATTTTATACTTATATAAATGCAAATTTGCTACTATAAATATTATAAACTTTTAAATAACTAGTATAAATATTTTAAATTTTAAAATTTATTTAAAAAGAAAACTTATTTTAAAACTTAAGTAAATAATTATATTTGGATAATAAATTAAGCATATATTAATATATATTTATTTTTCCCTAACTTTAAACTTAATATTAAGCATTATAGTTTATTAGCATTAAAAGTAAATATTTATTATTTTTTAATTATTTTTAAATTTTAATATATAAAACTAATTAATAATTAAATTTAAAACTTGTTATGTATTAAGTTATAAAAAGTTTAATGAATAACTTAATATTTTATAGCTATAAGTTATTTAGATTTCTATATTAAAACTAAGTATATATGTAAATAATTTTATTTATTTTTTAATCTATAATGTATTTTCTATTTAATTATAATATAATGTAAAAGAGGGTAAAAATGTTTATATATACATATAAAATATCTTTGCAGACCCTTTACTAGTTTAAACATTTTATAAAGAATAAAAAGTTATATTAAAGTCTTCAGATGAAAATAACTTTTCTGGGTAGTTTTAATAAGATTTCCTTTTTTTACTTTTAAACAATTTATTTCCTTAATTTTTTAAAACTTATTAGTATACTTTTTAGAATACTTTATAAACTCATAAAGTATACTAATATACTAATCTAACAGCTATATAAAAGGTTAGTAAAAAATCAAACGTACAATTAGACTAAAATAATATTTTAATGATATGATAAAAACTTTAAGTTAACTCCACCCATAGCTTAAACACCTGGTTAAAGAAAATTGAATAGAGGGGCAGTTTGAAAGGCCAGTTAACTTTTGAGTTATAGATGTTTCAAAAAGATTTGTCGGGATGGGTACTTGTTAGGGTCCCAGAGCTAATATAGAACAAGGGGAAAGGAGAGGAAGAAGGTAGGATAACCCGGGAAGGAGGATATGGAAATATGGCGAGATGAAAACAGTTTAAAACTGGCTTAGAACGTTAGTCATGCGTTGTCTTCTTACTTTTCGGTTGTGGTTTTTGGGGTCGATATTCTTTAGCTTAGATTTCTGTGTGGGTTTCTTGAGTTTCTGGCTCTGACGTTTGTTGACGACGCCAGTGATAAGTTTGGATTTGCCTTTTTTAACTTTGGGGTAGAACTTGATAGGATTGTAAGAGGCTTCAAAGTTGAGGAGTAAGGCTTGATTGTAACTCTTTAACGTGTTGGCGGGAGGGTTCATGGTAAGTGTGAGAGGTCCACCCAGCATGTTGAGCACGGCGGGTAGTGAGGATAACATGAAGAGTGGGTCGTGCACACTGTCATGGCTTTCGTTGGTATCACTGGAAGCTACGTCGTTGTATTCGTGCACTGCCGATCGGTTGTCGGAAGGTATTAGAGGCTGATGTGGTTTGTTGTCAAGGAAGTCAGCTAAAGATGAGTTGGATGTTGGACTGGAACCATTTACTTTGTACTGATTAGTTTGGAAGGAGCTAACTTTGTTGTTATTGATTTGACTAATTGAAAGGTTTGAGTTGGTTTGAGGTGAAGAATTTGAATTAGTGTACGTAGAAACGACAGGTGAAGATAATCCACTAAGAGTAGGGATTTTTTGGGTACTTATTGATTCGTGGGCTAAGGATAAAATTGGTGAGCATTCAAACTGAGGCGAAAAGAGAGAGGAAGATAAATTTAAATGGTTAGCATTGAGAGACATAGCTTCAAACCCTTTGGACAATGAAGTGTCTAAGCTTTGGTTAGCTAGATTCGTGCGCTTTATCTTTCTTCTAGAACTGGGAACGTTGGGTTTTATAGCAGTGCTATCTGGAACCAAGAACCCATCGAAATTACTGGTTGCTGATTGACTCTCAATAAAGTATTTACGGAAGTCGGTCACAGGTTGGCGGTCCCACTGGGCGAGAGCTTCTTCACATCGGCTTTCCAACGGGTTGGTTTTCGATTCAGGTACAGCGGTGAAAATCGGGCTTGAAGTTACCTTGTCCATGTTTACAAAGCTTTCCATAGGGATAGATTGGTTATAGGAACCTAAGGAGTTCTCCACGTTCACTGAAGATAAGATAGATCGAATATCTTCAAGTGGGATCTCGACATCCGCTTCGGATTTTGGTACGTTCCTAAGTTTCTCTAACAATGAATCGTAGAGCAGGCCTTCATCAAGGAGATTCCACCCAGTAGTAGGACGGGCCAAAATGGTAGTAGGAGCACAAAAGCCACCGTTTGTGAGTGAGTCGGCATCTTCGGGTAGATTTGCAATGGAAGCAAGCGATACAAATGTCGAAGATGGGGGGAGGGGAGGGCTGCTGCATTCGGCATTGCATAATTTGCATTCTAAGTTTAAATCTGCTTTATGCGGGTCAGATATAAGTTTCTCGTCCAATGGATAATTTCCTTTAAAGACAGGTGGGTAGAAGTGTTTAGCTCCGCAGTCACTATCGTCGTCGCTAACAACCTTATCATTAGTATCAGTATGGGAACAGCTGGTAGCAGTAAATCTGGTTAAGAGAGGTATGTTTTTCATAATAGCTGGTGGCTCTTCGAGAAGGTCGGACAAATAGACTGCTTTATGATTATACCAAGGGTGATCGGGTGCTAAGAAGGGTTCGATACGTTTTACACTTCGCTCAAATTCGGAATAGTTGGTATCATCGTGGGAAATCGAGGAGGCTGAACAAAAATTTACTCCAAAATCTTCGGATTCTTCTTCAATCTGACTATCCAAATCTATCTCTCCAGAAACTACACGCTTTGAAATATCGGCACTCTTAGAATGCTGGTTGAGAAATGTGATACTTTCAACTGATCCGTTTCGCAAGTGCTGGCTTGAGATTTCTTCATTATTGATATTATGTAAAATATAGTTGCCATTACAAGATTCTTGGTTAAAATGAGAAGTAAAACTACACTCAGCACTATCACTAAGGTAGCTTACATGGTCTTTTTCGGTCTCGGAATCGAAGTCCTGGGAAAGCTCGGAAGACTCCATTTTATCATCGATATGCTCACATTCCTCATCATCGCTAGACAAATCAATATGTTTCTCAGTTACAAAATTGCTATAAATGTCTTTGTGAAAAGCAGTTCTAACTGCTTTTGAGCCGTGTTTTTTGGGCCATGAAGTCTCGGTATCAATAAACACTTGCAGCACTCCAGAATTTTCCAACGAAGAAGAATGTGTAGTAATATTGTTTGAATCGGATTGTAAATTAGGTTGATAGTGAGATGGAGAGGTAATAGGGCTAGATTTGAATGAATTACAGTTTAGATTAGACATACTACGAGCTAAACTATCATCAATTGATTCAGGCGATATATTATTAGAAGTATACATATATCCGTTAAGTTTGTTTACATTCTGGATAAGCCCATGACAATCACTTGAGTAAGCCGCTTCCTCAGGAATGCTATGATACTTAAATCGGTTGTAAAGGGTCATAGATTTTCCTCCAATTCGTTGTTTTTGAGGGGACTTTTGATCGAATCGTAGTAATGTACTGGACCGCTTTCGAGCTGGTGAAGAAGCATTTACTACCTCAGGTATGCTTAACTTTCTTTGGCCAATTGATTTAATCTCAGGCAATGCTAGGATTGAATCAGTATATTTTGATAATATAAAACATTTAAGATATCTCGCAAATATAATTAAAAAACTCAAAAAGGCAAGCTATGCACTTACATGGGCCACAGGTACAATTAGAATCGCATACGGGGCATATGTCGGGAGTATTTCCAGAATCATCTATATCTATATCGATATCACTTTCCTCATAATCGGATACTGTAGATGTTTGAGGAGCTATTAATGAACTAATTCCTATAATACGTCAGATTAGAAACCGTGAACAAAGCAACTGTAAAGATAATATAAATATATTTGCATTTAACATACTTAAATTAGGGTTTTTTCTATTGCAAGGAGGGCAGCAAAAATTAGATGGGTCGGTTAAAACATTAAAAGTGTAGGTTAAACGTTCAATACAATCTTTATGGTACCAATCTAAAAATAAGTATTAATAAGAAAGTTTTAAATCTTAATGATTTCAATAATATTTAAAAAATACCCACTTTTACAATTTATACAGTTAAGAGGACTTTTTTTCTTATTTATAGCCTTTCTACAAGAATTACAAGTAAGCCTTACAGAAGAGAGGTTGGAAACTTTCGAAGTTGTCTTTTTTGCTTCTTTAGTTTTTTTGGTAGATTTAGATTTAGAGAGTTTTCCGATGGGCCTATTTCTATCGACTACCTCAGGCGAAAAATCACAGTGAAAACTTTCGGAACTATAATCTATTACCACTTCTATTTCGATCTCTTCTGAATCAGCATCGTTGTTGATATATTCGAAAGAATTGAGCAACTGCTTCTTTTTAGTCCTCGAGATACTTTTGCTTTTGGCTTTTGGCTTCGATACTTTGTAACAGATAGGGCTCTTTCCTTTTTTTGTATGATTGTTGGCTTTCTTGAAGCGGTCGTTGAACATCGTCTCTATATACTCTATACTAAACAATCTATTCGGCCTAAAAGGTAATTAATTTTTTTCAGACCAAGCTAATTTTCTTTGGTCTCATGAAATATAACTAATTCGGTCTATCAAATCAAAGTATTCTTTATTATTCTATAATTTATTATGCTTTAAACCAATTAAACAAAAATAGTATGACAAAACAAGAAAAAATATGTAATAACTTGACTAAACACTTTTGGGAAAGACTAGAGAATATTTTACAAAATATCCAGCTTTTATGCTATAAATGGATCTGAGAAAAAATAATCGAATTTCTCATTTTTAGCCAAAAATATATTTGTAATATTTTGGAGATATAATGCTATAATTTATACAGCTTTGGCCAAATTAAGGTTAATTTGCCTTTTTAAACTTAAATTTTCGAAATCCCCATTTTTTAACTTACTATTTTGTTAAGATTTTAAAGATTGAAATAAGAAAATTTCCAGTTTAAATCTAAATCAATCGTTTTAAATTGCTAATTTGATTTTAATTGGAATTGTTTTACTATCTATTTGGGTCAAAATATATTAACAAAAGTGGAAAGCTTTTATTTTTGCTAAAAAGACTTAATAGTGTATCTGTCCTATATATCTTTAATTAGCCAACATAAAATTTTTTAGGATTTCTTATTTATTTTGATAGTGAGCTTTGTTTTTAAATTTATTTATCAGAATTTCTCTTTAAATCAAAACCAATCAATAAAATAGATTAATATAATTTCCAAATTTTCATATAGTTAATAAAAGCTAAATATATTTCAAAAAAGTTAAAGAGAAAAATTGCTGAAGAAAAGCTTAATAAATAGGAAAGTGATAATATAGACAAAAAATGTATATATTAGTAGTTTCTTTTAGTTTATTAAAACTTTTTAATAATTTAGTTATTAAATTAAAATTACTACTATATTATATTAATAGTATAAATATATAATAAAATATTTCTAAAGTATTAATATATTATTAATTACTTAATTACTAAAAAAAGCTATTATTTTTATTATTTTATTATAAAAAATATATAATATTATTATTTATACTATATTTATTATACAAATATAGTATTAGAAAATTAAGCTAACACTAATAAAAATAGTATATATTAAAAAACCATTCTATTATATAATATAGTAATATAATTAGTTATTATTTAAAAAATATATAAAGTAATACTTTATATATTAAATTATAAGTTTTTATTAGTTTAAAAAGATTTAATTTTTTTAAATAAACTTTAAATATTAAAAATTAAAACTTTTTATAAAATAAAAAGCTATATTTAATAGTATAGTATAAGTATATATATAAATGGTTAACTTTATTAATTTTTATAAAATTTTAAAATTAACTTTTATATTATTTATTAGATAAAAAAATTAAAAAAGAGTAAAAATAAACTATATAATATATATATATATAATATATAGCTAAATAAATAGTAATTTAAATATAATTTTTTAAATATATTTTAAAATTTTTAGTAAATTTATTTTTTAAAACTAAACTATTTTATATTATTAGAATTTTATATTAATATAAAAATTATAGTTTATAACTTTTAGAATATAATTTAATTTAACTAAATAATGAAGTTTTAATTTATTTTTATTAAAAATTTTATAACTTTATTTAATAATTTGACTTTTTAAACTTTTTATTATAATTATACTAATAATAAATTTATAATAATTACTTTTATTTTTTATATTTAATATAAAATAAAATTCTTAGTAATAAAAGTAGTATAAAACTAAAAACTATATTAAAAGAGGTTTTTTAAATAAGTATATAAATATAAACTATTAATTATAAAATATTTTAATTTTATAATAATTAAAACAATTTTAAATTAATATAAAAATAATAGTAGTAATTTCAAAATTATTTAACTATATAAAAAATGCAAATATATTAATAGTTATACTAAATATTATAAAAAAGGATAAAAAACTTTTATATTAAAATTTTAAATAATTAATATAAATATACTATTAAAAATAAAGTTTATTTAATATTAATAAAATTATTAATAGCTTATTTAATAACTAGCTATATAATTAAATTTATATACTTTATAAAATAAGCTAAATAAAGTTGAAATATTTTAATTAACTTTTTTAAATTAGCTTAAAAATATAATTTATATTTTAAAAAGAAAAGTAAACTAATAAAATTAAAATAAAATATAAATAAATAAATTTTTTGAAAAATTTTTATAATATATTATATATATAAATTTATATAAAAATATTTTTTAATAATAATAATATTTTATAAAATATTAGATAAATAATAATAAATTTAATTATATATATATTAATAATTTTATAATAAAATTTTTATTTTATTTTTTAAAACTTTACTATAAATTAATTATTTTTTAAATTAAATTAAATTATTTTTATTTAAAAAATAAATATAACTAAATATTTTTATAACATTTACTTATTAGTATTTATATACTAAAATTTAATACTATTAAATTTTAAAACTATAATTTTAAAAACTTTTTATATTTTAAAACTTATTATAAAAAAACTTTTAAAATATACTTTGATTTTAAGTTTACTTATATATTTAAATATATATTATTTTTTTTTAAAAAGTATAATATATTTTTTAAATGCTTTAAAAGTTAAAAAAATTTTAATATATAAAGCTAAAATTTAAATAAATTATATATTTAACTCTATATATTAAAAATTAACTTTAATTTAATTTTTATACTTTTTTATAAAGTATTTCATTTAATTAAATTTTAAAATTTGTAAATTCTTTTTTTATTTTAAAAAAAAACTAAAGTATTTTTTATTATACTAAAAATATTTATAAAATAAAATTTATAAGTTATATTTACTTTTTTTAAACATATTAAATGATTAAAGTATTTTAATAGCTAATATATTAAAGTTAAAAAAAATTAGCTAAATTTATTTTAAAATTAATTTTGAAATTTAGCTTACCTTTTTAAAATTAAAAATTAAAAATCTTAATATAAAAACTTTAAATATATAAGTTATTAATATAAATAAAATAAATTACTATAATTATATTATTTAACTATATATGATATTAAGTTTTAAATATATAACTTAATATTAAAAATTAATATTTTAAATTTTTTTTTATTTAGTTTATTTTAAATAATTTTAAATTTAATTTATATTTGATTAATACTTAATTTTAATACAATATTTAAATTATTAGTATAAAATTTTAGTTTTAGTTTTCTTAATTTTTATTTACTTATTTTAATTTAATAAAATATAAATAAAAAGTAGTTTTATATTTAAGAAAATATAAAATTACTACTATATAAATATAATAGCTTAGCACTTTCTATTAAATTCTTAGCTATAATTTTATTAGTAAGTTTATATACACTTTTATTATTAAAATTTTAATTACTATTTTATAGCTAAATTTAATTAAATCTATATTTATTAAATACTAGCTTTAATTTTATATATTATTTTAGTATAGTTTTAATAAATGCTTATTTTAAAATTATATAAAAATTAGTTAACCTTTATTAAATACTTTATTTTTTACTTTACTATCTATTATTTTTACTTGTTTATTTAAGAAAACTTTACTACTTTTTTTACATTTGTTATTATAACTTAATATATTCTAAGTAGCTATTTAAAGTATTAAATCTTAATATTTTTAATATTTTTAAAAGCTATTATATTAAATACTAAATATATAAGTTTATTAACTAATATAAGAAAAATAAATAAAATAAGTAAAATTAAAGCTATAATTTTTTTAAATTTTGTATTAATAAAAGACAGAAAAAAAATGAAATAGTAGTTATAAATTGAATTAAACAAGCCTTTTAATAATAATTTAGTTTTTTTAGAATTTTTTATTTTAACTATTTAAAATATTTATTATTATTTAAAAATAGTAATATCTTTAAATTAAAATTTTTGGTCAAATAAGTTTAACTTAAGCATTTGAATTATTAATTATAATTATTACAAAATTTTAAAACTGTTTTTAGTAATTTATAACTTATGTATTAAAATATAATTTATTATATATTATTAAAGCAATTATCCTACAATCAATTTTAAAAAATAAATTAACCAATTATAAGTTAAAATTAATTTAAGTGTATAAATCAACAGCATTTATTACAAATTGATGATAATATGAAATATTAAGAAAACTGATTAACTAAGCTAAAGTATAGGAACTAAATAATACACCATCAAGGTACTTCTTTAGGCTTCTTCATTTGGAAGGGGCTTTTTGTTTTCTACTGCTTTCTTAACCCAGGCTTCCATGTCAATTTTTTCGCTATCAATCGAGGTTAAAAAGGGATGTTCCTACAAAAAGGTTAGGCATTAAAAATGATAGTATAATTACCAAAAGTTCATTATAGGTTGGACGATCTTCTGGCTTTTTTCTTAAGCTTAAAACAAAGTTAAATATTTAAATTAAAATCAAATTACCATTGTGAAACAAAATCTCGGGCAGTTTCTGAAAATTTATCTTCTGGTAGGGTTGGAGAATCTGTCATAATTATAGCGTTTATCCTAGCAAAAACTGAGTCATAATGCTCTTCACTATATGGGTAGTCCCCAGTAGCTATTTCCAACATTGATAATCCCAAAGACCAAACATCCGATTGAACAGTATATGCAGAGGCTGAGGATGATGTAATACGCTCAGGAGCCATATAACTTTGACAACCGATGTGTGTTTTTGCCATTGACATAACTAGCTGACCAGAAACTCCAAAATCACATAATTTAACTTGGCCTTTGCTATTGACCAAAACATTCGTTGGCTTGATATCTTAAATTAATGAGTATATTATTTGTATAATACTAATACCTCTATGAATAATAGATAAATCATCTTTCAAAAACTTTAATCCTTGAACCATGGAAAGAGTTATCATTGCTAATACATCTTCGGGTACACCTTTCCAACATAATCGATCTAAAGATCCAGCATCCATGTATTCCATACAATAATAGACACACGATTCAACAAAAAAGGCACCATAGAAGTCGACTATATAAGGACATTGAGATTTATGAAGAACATCAAGTTCCATCAAAATTTGATTTAGTTTTGCTTGATCTAATTCAAGGCGAATTTCCTATTAAATGTTCATTAATGAATAAATATATATATACCTTCATAGCCATTGTAACCGAAGTTGGAATATGATAAACTTTTTGCACTACACCATACATACCCTTTCCTAAAGTTTCCTGCAATTTAAGCTCTTTCATATTAATCTTATAGGAATTGCCATTCGAGAAATCTACTCCACTATCATGAACAACAGCTTTACCCCCAAAATTGAGCTTCCCAGAAGGATCACTAAATTATATAAATTAGCTATTGAACAAGATATATTAAAAAATAAATCCAACAGCTTACACAAAGCGAGAAAAACTAGCGAAAGATGATTCAGAAGCTGGAATCGAAGGAGTGGGTAGCTTCATATCTTTTGGCGTTAATCTAAGATTAGGGCGAGCTTGTCTCATTTTTAAAGGTTATCTGGATTTTTACACTAGATAAGAGAAAATGTATTAACATTTGATTTCATTTAGTTAATTAAATAATATAAGATAACCGCTATTAATTAAACTATAATAAAAATACCTATTGCACGGAAATGTCTAAAACTAATTGCTCGATCTATGTATAACTTTGATTTGATTTTTAATTGCTAAATTTAACAAAAGTGGATATTATCGGAGTAAGTAGAACAGTAAGGTAAACAACTTACATGTTCAAACCAAGCTCTAGGATTTACCTTCCCAAATCAAGCCTTTTTATTGGTTATTATTTTCACTAAAAATTTAATTTAATCATTTTGTACCACAAAAGGTTCACGAAAATGTGGCAGTTCAAATTTGAGGAGAATTTCAAATCCTATTTAGTTTTGATTTTTTAACAAAAAGGTAATTTGTTGTAACTCAGTAAAGGTTGCATTTTTAGTAAATCGGTTTCAAATTAGTACCATTTGCCCGATTACTTATTGGTATTATAAGTTAAAAGAAAATTTTTAACAGCAACATTATCAACAAATTTGAAATATAAATTAAAATCTTAACTTTTACGTAATTATAGATTATTTTAATTTTAAATTTTAGAATAGTAATAACTTTGTTCTAAAATCTTATATATAAAAGAAGGAAAGAAGGTATACTTATAATTTACCTTCAAATAAAAATAAAAGCTATAACATATTAATTGTGCTTAATAATAGTTTCTCATTTAAATATTAAAGTTTAAAACTACTTAAATTTAACTATCTTTTAATTTCTCTATTTATGTTATTATTTTTATAATTATTTAAAATAGTATTATGATTAGATTAATTTAGTATATATTAGTAGTAAAAAAAAAGTGTAATAGTAGTAATATATAGCTAAAAACTAATATTTAAATATTAATAATTTAAATAAAATTTTAAAACTATTTTTTCTAATTAATACATTTAATAAATATTAAAATTTTAATTTATAAAATTTATAAAGCAAATAGAAATTTATTTTAAAATTAAAAATAATATTTAATTGTATAATCTAAAATATTAATTACTTAAATATTTATAGTATTAGTTGTCTATAAAAAATAATCTAGTTTATATGTAATTTTTATATAACCTATTTAGCAAAAAATATTATTGATTATTTTCATTTACTAGCTATTAGCTGCTATAATTTTTTTTATATAAGTAGCTACAAAATTTTATATATATATATTTTTTATACTTTTTAAAAAGTAGATTATAATGGTTTTTAAAGTATATTATACTTAGCTTATATAAAAATATTCTATTTTTTTAATAATTTTTTTATAACAATTTAAATAAGCTAGTAATTTATAAGTTTTTTAAATACTTTTTAATTTAATATTTAGTAGTTTATTTTTTATTAAGTTTTTTAAATAAATAAACAAATTTAAAACTTTTTTAAATTATATATATAATTTTTATCTTTTTTAACTTTTATAATATATTATCTAAAGCTTTTTTAAGTATAGATTTCATATTTATACTAAAATTTAAATTTTATTTTTTATTTTTTTTAGCTAGTAAAAAAATTTTTTATTAGTAAAAAATTAAATTTATATAAATTATTTTTATTATTAAAAGCTAAAAAAAAGTATTATATTTTATTTTATTATTATTTTAGTTTTTTAAATAGCTAATTAAGCTTTTAACACTTTTTATATCTTTATTTTCTTATATTTAAAATATATATATATATATTAATATGCTTTATTTTATTTAAAAAGTAATAATTATAAATTTTTAACTTTATAAATTTATAAAAATCTTAATAAAGTTTTTTTAAAATAAATTAAAAAGTTTATAATATAAAAATTTAGTAATAAACTTTTTAGTTAAATAAATATTAGCAAAAAAATTAAAAATAAGTTTTTAATAATAAAAATTTTAATTATAAAATTTATATATTATTAATATTTTTTTAATTTTAGTATAGTAATAGTTTTATAAAAATATACTATTTATATTAATAGCTTATATATTTAATAATAAATATAAGTTATATTATATACTTATAATTTTGAATATATATTATTTTAAATCTTATTTTTAAGCATTTTAAATATATATTAAATTTTAAAAATTTAATTTTTTTAAAACTAAAAAAATAAGCTTTTTAATTTTTATATAAGTATATAATTAGCTATAACTTATAATTTTTTAAAGTATAATATTATAGAAATATTATAAATATATATTAGAAAAGGTTTTTATTTTATAATTATAAAAAAATAAAAACTTATATTATATTTATTTAATACTTATATTATTAAAAAAAAGTAAGCTAGTAATTATAAAATTATTATTATTAAATATATATTAAAAAAATACATAATTTATATAGTATTATTAAATAATTAGCAATTATATTAAAGTATACTTAAAATATAATTTTATATTTTAGCTATTTAACTTTTTTTTAAATAATATTTAAAAAAATAAATATTTTTATTAAGTTAATAAAATAAAATAATAAAGTTATACTTTTATTTCTTTTTATAAAAGCTAAAAATATATTAAATATAAATAATTATAATTTATATTAATTTAATTATTTTAAATTTAACTTTAAAAAAAAGGCTTTAAAAGTATAAAAGTTGTTTAATAATTTAAAAAAAGTTTTAAAAATTTAAAAATATAAATTTAATATATATATAAATTAATTTTAATTTTAATATTTTGCTTTTTAACTATTATAAAAATATAGCTTTTATATTAACTTTTACTTAAGCTTTAATTAAATTAAAAATATTTAAACTTTTAAAAAAATACTATTTATAAAATTATACTTTATTTTTTTTATACATTAAGAAAAAAATTATTATTGATTAATAAATTATAGTAAATATATTTAGCTTTATATAATATAGCTATATATAAAATACTTTTAAATTTAATTTTAAATAATTATATAAATAGGTATATTTTTTTATTAAAATATTAAAATTTATAGCTATAAAATTAAGTTTTTATAGCTTTTAGCTATAAATAAAAAAATATTAAAATTTAAATAAAAATTTTAAAATATAGTAATTTTAAATATTATAAAATTAAAATACTTAAAAAGCTTATTTTATTTAAAATTAAATAAAATATCGTAGAAAATTATATATTTTTATACTATTTTTAGTACCTTTATTTAAATTTTTTTTTAATATTATATTAGATTTTAATTAGTTTAAAATATTATATAGCTTTTTAAAATAGTTTAATTATTTTTAATAAAATTAAGATTTAAAGATTTTTTTTTACTATAGTATTAATATATATTAATTTTTATTTTATAATTTTTAGTTAGCTATACTAATATATTATATTATCAAAGCTATATTACAAATTTATTATACTTTAACTTTACTACTTTTACTATTTTTAAAATATCTAAAATAATAAAATACATTAATAATATATTTATATTAACTTTAATTTACTTTATAATTTATATATTTTAAAATATTTTTACTTTTATTAATATCTTAAAATTTTATAAAAATAAAAAATAAATTATTTTATATTTTTAAAACTATAATACTCTTATTATATAAATAGTTTTTCTAACTACTAATATAATTTATATTAAAATTATATATTTTTTTACTATTTTATTAAAAATTTTAATAGTAAAAGTAAGCTATAAAAAGATAAAAGGTTATATTATTTTTTATAATAAAGTTTTATTTTTCTAAATTATAGCTTTTTTAATTAAAAATATAAACTTAAAAGCTTTATAGCTATTATTAAAAATTTACTTTTAAATAATATAAATAGGCTAGTTATAAAGCAAAAACTAAAAATAGTAAGTATTTAGATTTTTTTACTATAGCTTTATTAGTTTAAATTTACTCTAATCTATTTAAAATATTTTAAACTAAGCTATATTTAAATATCTTGCCTTTTTAATAAACAATTTTTTTTTCAAATATTATTATTTAGCTTATTAATAAAAATATTTATTTTAAACTTTACTAACTAATAGTTTATAAATATATTACTACTATAAAATAAACTTTTATTTTTAAGCTAATTAATTTAATTAAAATTTTTTAATTTATTTTTATTTTTATTTAATTTTAACTTAATTAATATAATTTTAACAATATATATTAAAATAAATATAAATATTTTAAAATTATATTAACTTATTAATACTATTATAATATAGCTTATAACTTATTTTAAATAATTATATAGCAAAATTATAATTTGTAAAAATTAAAAAATATATTAAAATATATTTTATTTTTATATATAAAGTAAAAGTAAAGTATATTTTTATTATAAACTTTACTAGTAAAAACTGCTTTTTTTAAGTTTTAGTATATAACTAATAATTTGATTTATTTATTTATAGTAAAAATATAATTTAAGCTATAAATTATTATTTAACTGATTTTTTATTTTTTAAAAAACTTACTCTTTTTATATAAAGTTTTTTTTAACTTTTTTATTTATTTATTTATTTTTAATTTCTTTTAAACTACTAATTAACTTTGTTTTAATCTTTTTAAAATATAAAAAAAACTAAAAAAGTAAATAATATTAAGTTTATAAATATGCTAAATACTATTATAAATTTTAATTTTTTTATTTTTTATTTACTACTAGCTAATTTAATTAATATAATATCTTTATATATATATATCTATTATATTATTTTTACTTTACTATTTTTTTAACAATTAAATTTAAATCTCTTTTAATTAAATTTATAATATTAATATTTACATTATTTATACTTAAAATAAATTTGTATTAATATTTAAAAGCTTTTAAACTATTATTAAAAATATTTATTTTTTATTGAAAACTTATTTAAATAAAAAAATATTTTATTTATTTATAAAAAATAGTGTTTTTTTATATTTAAATATAATAGTTTCTAGTTAGCTTATACTATAATTTTTTTAAAATTTAAAATATTTATTTTACTTTTTACTTTTTTTAATAGTTATATTTTTTACTACTTAAATATATTTTAATTTAACATAGTTTTTTAAAATAATAGTAATTTATAATAGTTTTATACTTTTTAAATAAGATTTATTTTTTTAAATATATTTTTTCTATTTTTTAATTTAATTATTAAAAATAATTAAAATTTAAATAAAATTTATAATAAAGATTTTATCTTTTAAACTATATATATATTTTTAATTATTTATTTTTTATCTTATTTATTTTTTAATATACTTTAATAAATATATATCTTTTTTATAATCTTGCTTATAACTAATTATAAATTAGTTTTAAAAGTCTACTTAAGAAAATTATATTAAAAACCTTAAAAATAAACTTAAAAAACTAAAAATAAATACTTTTAAAAAAATAAAAAGTTATATTTAATAGTTTAATAAATATATATATTATTAAATTTTTTTATTTTAAAAACATTTAAAATTAATTTTTCTATTATTTATTAGCAAAAAGCTTTTAAAAAAAGTTTAAAAAATTATATACTAAAATTAATAAAATTTTAGCTAAATAAATTATAGTTAAAAAAATAAAAAATATTAAAAACTAAATAAAATTTATTTAAAATTATTAT
>JAWQFY010000991.1:0-16090 GCA_037055185.1 Capillidium rhysosporum
GCATAATGATTTATAATTAGAGATAAAACTTAGTATAGCTCAGTTATACTTAGCAACTAATAGAAAAGTATATAAAGAGGACTGAAAAGCAAAGTTAAAGCTTTGCTTGATATTTTTATTACAACTTTATTAAATAAATAACTTACTATTAATTTTTTTTTACTAGCTTTATTAATTTCATGTTAGAGTTCTTTACCAAGATATCAGGACTCTCTTCTGAAATTATAGGTTATTTATTCTGTCTCCTGTTTCTGTCTTATATGAACTACTCTGTTCATCTAATATATAGATGGTTAGGCCTAGGGCTAGTCAATTATATAGGTATCCACTATACCTAGACCAAGTTTTTCCACCAGTAGAATCAACTATTATTGCCATCCCTTACCTAGCATCACAATATTTTAGCATTAAAACTTTTTTTTATATTTATTTAACTTGCAAAATATTTAATTTTATATATATTTAAAAATTTATAAAAAAAGATATAACTTTATATTATATCAAAGCTATATTTAGTATTTTATAATATTATATTTAAATAAAAATCTTAAATTTAACTTTGAAAAAAATAGCTTAATATATTTAAAAGTATATTTAAATTAAACTAAATTTACTTTATATAAAGTAAGTTATACTTGTATTTTAGCTTTTTTAAAGTTTAAAATTATATATTAAAGTAGCTATAAATAAATCTATATATTATATTTTTAAATTTTTTATTTATTAAGCTACATTTAAAAAATAAATATTAAAAAATACTATTTAAAATATAATTTTAAATATATTTTAACTATATTACTAACATTATAACTATAATATATTATAGTATATAATTTTAATATATATAAATATAGTAATTTTAATATATATAAATATAGTAATTTTAATATATATTTATACTAATATTATAATAATATATTTTGGAAATTTATAGATAATAACTAAAAAATATATTTTTTTTAATTATAATTATATAAAACAAATATTAAATAAAATATTCTATAATTTATAAATTATACTAAATATTAGTAGCTTATAAATATATTAAAAGTAAATAATTAAATAAATTCATTTTAAGTTAATTTTATTAACTACTTTTTTATTTAAATTTAAAACTTTAAAAAAAAATTTAACTAATAAAATTAGCTAAAAATTAATATATTTATAATATTATACTTAATAATATATATAAAAAATAAATTTACTTTTTTTTATTTTTAATAAATTTTATTAAAAGTTTTTTATAACTTTAAAAAAAAAGTATACTATTTTTAAAAATGGTATTTGATTTATATAATATATTTACTTTATAAAAATTAATATTAGTATATATATTTATATTTATATTATTAATGTAAATTTTCAAAAATTTAGCATATTAATTTTATATATATTTTAAATTTTATTTAATTTAAATCTTAATTATATTAAAAATTCCTAGTTTATAAACTTTATTTATTATTAAATATTTAATATTTATAAAATTATTTTAATTTTACTATTATAATAAATTTATAAATTTTATATATTTTAGTATTAATAAATTTTAATTAGTAAAAAATAATTTTATATTTTTAAAACTTCTAAATATTAATAAATACTAATAAATATTAAAATATTAAAATTATATATTTTATTAAATCTAAACTTAAATTTATACTTAAAAAATAAATAAATTTTCTATTTTTAAAAGTTTAATTAAATTTTATATAATTTTAAATTTATGAATTTTTAGTAAAAAATAAAATAAAATAAAATAAATTCTTAAATTTTATAAACTATTTTTAAAAATTTAATAAATTTTTATATTAATAAAATGTATAATTTTAACATATAAGAATAATTAATTAAAAAATAAAGTTTATTATACTATGTTATATTTTATTTTATTTTTATTAATAATTAACTTTATTTATTATATAAGTATAATGATTAGTATAGCTATTTTTATACTTTAATAATAAAATTTGCTTTTTTATTTATTTTTAATTTATAAAAAAACATTACTAATATTTTTAATTAAAAAAAATTGCTAAAAATTTTATATATTTAAAATATTAAGTTTAATATTAAAATTAAATACTAATTTTTTAAATTTAACTAAGTTTTTACTTACTTTTTATAAAAAGCTTAATACTTATAAATTTTATTTAAGTAAATTATTTATAAAAACTATTATTTATTTAAAAAAACTAATAATTTATAAAATTATTCATCTTATTTTAAAAATTATATAAAAAGTTTATTAATAAAAAACTACTTTTTACTATAAATTAATTTATTACTAATTAATATTTTAAACTTTATTTAATAAATTATAGTTATATTTACTATTTTTTATAAATTTAGTTTGATTATTAACTACACTTCTTTTATATATATAAAGGCAAAAAAGCTAATACAATATATTATTCTTATTATATAATTATAATATTTTTTTAAATATACTAAAACTATTAATTAGCTTAAATTTAATTTAATTTTTCAATATTTAAAAAAGTCAAATTTAAAGCTACAGCTACTAAATTTTTAATTACTGTAATAACTATTATTATCTACTTTACTACCTTTTTTAATTAGTTTAGTTAATTTATATTTTTTTTATTAATAATTATAGTATAACTGCACTTATTAGTATAATTTTCTTTTAAAAGCATTGTATTTATCACTATTTCTTTATTATAGCTTTACTTATTTTATAATATAATTTAAGTTACTAAAGTAGCAAAAAGTATAATTATTAATTTTTATTAATAAGTTTAAAAATCAGATTATAAAAAGTAATTTATTATAAATTTTGTTAATAAAAAAGAATTTCAAAGAAATATACTTATATACTAACTACTTTTAGTTTTAAACTTAAAACTATAATCTATTACTTTATACAATAGATATTTTTTCATACCTAAAAATAGCTTTGTATTTCTAGTATATTAAATAATTATAAACTGGGTTTTAGTTTTTAGTATTTGAGCTCCTAATTTTCAACACTTATATATAAATACTTTTAAGATCTTGTAAGTACTATTTATTTCCAATGTAATTTAAATTATATATTAATATATCTAGCTAGCTAAATATTTTTTATCTATATCAGCTCTATTTCAAGAGTAAAATCCACCTTCCACAAGGATTTATACCATCTCCCAGCAGGTTTTCCCATTTACTCAGTACTTTTTATAAAGTTTTTGTGTACTGTTATACAAGCTTCCAAGAATTGCAAATAATAGTGAGTATACAAATTTGCCTTTTTAAAGGTGAAAAGTTAAAATTTTAGCAAGTTGATAGTCAAATCCAATCAACTTAAATAAGAAAATAAAGCAACTTAGTTTACTTTTTCAAAATTGAGTCAAGTAATAGTGTAAAATGGATAATCAAGATAAGAACAATTATTTAATCGATGCTTATTTAAATCCAACTTCAAGTAAATCGAAAAAGAAATCTAAATCTAAGGATGGTTCGAAACCGAAGCTTAAGAAGCGGAAGAAAGCTTTTATTGTTGACGAAGATGATGAAGTTAACGACTGGAAAAACAAACTAAATTCGGATGAAGACGAAGATGGTATGTTTTTATAAAAATAAGGACTTGGCTAATTTTATTTTTTAAAGATCCGATTATCGAGACAAATTCTTCTGAAAAAACAAAGTTTCTATCTTCAAAGCAAAGTGGGTGGGTAACTATTGAAGGTGAAGAAGAAGAAGAAGAGGAGAAAGAAGATGAAAAGCCTTTAGTCGATTCCATTACTACAGAAGGTACTTTTTTTAAAGATTCTTTTTTAAAACCCCTTTTAGAACCAAGGATGTCTTCTGGCGCTAGATACGGTTTACAATCTGGAAAGGATGTATCGATTGATATTGCGCGACAAGAGAAGATGTTAAGACAACAGATTGCAGCTGCCGATCCTTCGCAATCCGGTCGTGGAGCTAGTACCGTATACCGTGATTCAAAAGGTCTTAAAGTTGATCTGGAAGATGAGATAGCAGAGCATAAGGCTAAAGAAGCTGCTAAACAGCAAGCAGAAATCGACCGTAAAGTGAACAACATGGGTGCAAAACAGAGGGAGGATCTTTTCCGACGTAAACGTGAGCTTGAAGAAGAGGTTCATAAACCTTTAGCTAGGTAAAAGTTTCGACTAAATCAACTATACTAACTTTTTGGTAGATTTGCTGACGATAAAGAGTACAACGATTTACTTAAAAATAGACCACGTTGGGGCGATCCCGCAGCTAAATTCCTATCCAAAAAGGATGATGAGCCGATAAAACCTCAGTACCGAGGTCCCTCCGGACCTCGTAACCGTTTCAACATTCAACCTGGCCACCGTTGGGACGGAGTAGACCGATCTAACGGGTTCGAAAAAGAACTATTTTTGAAAATGAATAACAGGAAAGTTAGAGAGCAGGAAGCTTACGCTTGGGCTGCTGAAGATATGTGAGAGCGAAACTTTATTTGGTTTTATAGTATGCTGCTTGGTTCATTACCACTTCATCATCAATTTTTCTTAACCAGAATGAATAATAGTAGTAAATTGAAAAATTAGGCGTATAAATTATAATGTATTAAAATTTCGATTTAATTAAGAAAAACTGCACTGTTATTTAATTTATTTATTTTGAAATTAAGATTTTAACTAATTCATTAAAAGATTGACCGATAGTTTTCGGAATTCCGGTCTCCACAACATCATAATGAAAGGTACCAGCGACATCAGTTTTTAACTTTACTTTTTCATTTTCAGTCTCTAAAAACTG
Source organism: Capillidium rhysosporum (assembly GCA_037055185.1). Lineage (NCBI taxonomy): Eukaryota > Fungi > Entomophthoromycota > Entomophthoromycetes > Entomophthorales > Capillidiaceae > Capillidium > Capillidium rhysosporum. Next base: position 4,753 of record JAWQFY010000991.1, read on the forward strand.
AGAATAGAATTGCTTGAACGAAGGCCAAACTACTCTTTCAAAATAGTTAGGTGGATCTTTCCAAAAGCCTACTTATATTAGCTTATTAAGTAATAAATATTTACCTTCTTTTGTTACGTAACCTTCTCTAGCTTCACGTCTTTCCAATAAAGTTGGATAATCGGCCCAAATAATTATAGGTAAATCAATCAACTTTTGAAAATTCAAATCTTGAAAATAAAGAAAGCCTTCTACTATAACTACTCCATCTTTATATTTTTCTTTTAATGCATCTAAATCTTTTAAATTTAAACCTAAATCAGATAACTTTTGAATTTCATTTTGTTTGTCATCTGTCTTGATTGGAGATGAAGAAGCAATTTGTACTGAATTATAAAAATCTTCCATTAAGATAGCTTCAGGTGTATCCCAATTATCATAACCGGTATCCTCATCTAAAGGAATATCTTTATCTAACTTATAAAATTTATCTTGTTGAATTAAAGTTGCATTTGGTAAATATTGATGCAACAGTTCTGCCAAAGTCTAACAAAAATGAGTTAGATATAAAACAATAACCTTACTGTTTTACCCGAGCAAGAGCATCCACTTTACATAAGTCAAATTTTGTTAGTTTTAGATTTCGAAATTCTACCTTATAGCAATTATCGGATGTTTCTTCGAAGCCATTAATTGTCAACTATCCTTTTTTAATTTACTTTGTTTAAATTGGTTTATGACTAACTTTCTGGGAATGCTCAGCCGCAGTGTATCGGGCCTTATAAAATTTCGGGTTTACAAGCAACGTGATAGAAAATAAGGATAAATTTGATCCTGTAAATTTGGAAAGTATTGAATGCTTTTTTTCAATGTTATAGTCACATTGGTCCAAGATTTCGAACTTTCAAAGATAACAACCATTTTTAAGAAAAAAAAGACATGTTCAATGCCATAACTACCTTCGTGTTTACTAACTACTTAACATATTCAAGTTAGAGTACAACTACCGAGAATCTAAAGATACCTCATAAGCTAGCTTACACGCTCAACTACTGGAATACTTTGTAAATTAACTTAAACTTTCAAGGTAAGGATAAGGTCATACATTCTAATTTCAAGGATATAAATCAATGCCTGCTTATTACACACATTCAGATAGCTTCATAACGTCGTTTTAAATCAAGTATTCTACAGACATCATCGTGTTGTAGCTCGTTTTAGCTAAGTGATATAACCCTTTATTTTTAAACCTTTCTGGAATAAATTTATATTCTTTTCAAATTGGGGCTGAGCCTACGACCTTTATTCTCGCATATTCCGTCAAATTTAACCAATAACGTTTCTATACTTCTTTTTAGAGCATAAAAAGTTATGATTTTTACCCTTGCCCGTAATTTTAAGGGTTAAATTTATTTTTACTTAGCCAGATTTAAACCAACCATATAATTATAATTGGCGTTTTAAGGGAGTGCTATTGGATTAACCTTTACGAGCCTAAACAGTTCTATCCGAGTAATTTTAGGCTGTAATATTAAGGTGAATTATCCCATTGTAAATTATCGTAAGGGTTAAAATTAAATTATAGTTTTGATAGCGATCTTTTTAGCACCAAAATTTTTTCACTGCAATTCTGTTTCATCTTACGTTAACTTTCAAAAAATTAGATTTAAAAAGGAGTATAAACTAGGGTATAACTCAACTTATCCTTTTATAATAATACCACTACTACCTTATATATAAGCCACCTGTTGCCTTTAGATTATGATCTTTTTCATTATCAAATCTTAAATAGTGTTTTAGTATTTCTACCTTTGCGATTAATTTTTTTAATATTACAGTTTGCTAGCCAAACTTTTCAAGTTATAGATACATTTTTAACAACAACGATATATACTGTGTATAGCCTTAATTATTTAAACGTATATAATTATATTCAAAAGCCAACGATGATCGATAGTTTATCTTTAAAGTTTCAAAGCAACCGGAAGGTAGCACCAACTTTTACTAAAAGTAACAAAGGTAGTCTTGGAAACATTTTATATAATTAAAACTTACACAATCCAATTTTTAGACAACAGGAATAAAGTGGAATACGCCTCGGCTTTGCCTCTATTACCTATTCTTAACCTTAAACGAAAGTACGATACAATTCGGTTGAAGGAAATGCGTAGAGTTTTGGAAGTCAATCCAAGCCCAGAAATTATAGATTTCACTTTTTATGAAACTAAAGATGTTTGGGTAGATCTTTGTTCAGGTATGTACCTACCTTAAAACTTTCAACTTACCTTTTTATAATAGACTATATTGGGAATATCATTTTTCAAAAGTTGGTAGAATATGGTACCGAACAACAACGTGACTCTCTTATTACGGCAGTAGCTCCGTATATGGCTGCTATTGGAATTCGTAAACACATTTAAACTACTTTTTAACTTACAGACGTTTATATTAGATAAAAATGGTACTTGGGCAATCCAAAAGTTAATAGAATTTGCCACAACTGTTTTCCAAGTTACTATATTGAATGAAATAGCCCCTAACTTTTATTTAATAGATCGCTACTATCTCTACAGCGTTACGTCCGTTCACTCACCTTCTGCTACTAGATGCCTTAGGAAATTACGTCGTTCAAGCTTGTTTGCGTTTCCCCTCGAAGTACAATCAATTCGTCCCCGATACTATCGCTAACAAATGCCATGAGATCGGTGTCGGCCGATTTGGTGCACGCGCTATCCGTACCTGTTTAGACTCCAATTTGATGACACAACCCCAGATCATTCAGGTAGCTGAAGCTATCACCGACCGTGCAGCAAGGCTTGTAACCAACTCCAACGGGTCCTTACTCTTAAATTGGGTATTAGATTTACAAGTTAGTGAATTGTACCTCAAGATGGCACTCTCTTTGAAGGATTACATAGTACCACTGTGTACTCATAAGATCGCTTCCTTAGTAGTTTTACGCCTCGTTAACCAACCTGTCAACAATAAGAGTCGTGAAATTGTTTTGCTCCAGTTGCTGGCCCGTGACCACTACGACTCTACTTTGCTCCAGCTTCTTGAAGATAGCGTAGGTGGGTACCCTTTCTTACAGAGTCTGGTTACCTCTCCTTACCTCCCACTCTTTGCCAAACAACGGGTGCAAGCTGCTATACACACGTTCCACCATTGCCCTCAACCGCAATCTACTCCGGCTTACGACTCTGAACCAAAAAATAATTTCATTCAGCAGAGGTTCGATCCCTTCGCTTCCGATCTTAAAGTTGAGAAGATAAACCACTCAGTTGCAACCTTCAAAGACTACAACTACGATTCTTACCACAGCTTACTACGTTCCAAACCTTCTTTACCGGCAACGAACTACGACAATACGCCCAATTTGAGTTCCAAGTATAAAGATATCGATTTATTGGATTTCAGTAAACTTTCGATCAGCTCTAATATCGATCATAAAATCAAGTTTGGGCTAGGTCATATCTAAGCTAACTTACTACTGTCAATGAATAATGTGTATTAGTCTGTTTTTTCTCAACTACCTTCAAAGAAACAAATATTTGTCTTACATACAAACTCTGTACATCGAATACTTGTCTACTTTTCCTTTTATAGCTTTCTTCCCTTCAATAGGTTCCTAATTTGATTTACTTTATGATATTTTGCCTAATTCTAATACCTGCTTAGTTTAATAAACAATTTCCAACCTATACACTTAGTATTTTTTTGGTTACTTGATTACCTTTAATTGAATACAGGAATTAAAGTAATCCGTTTTATAAATTAAGATGTATAATGGGGCAATTTAATAGCTTTAACTATGTATTTAAACTTTTTTATCTAAATTAAATTTTTATATATATACATATTATTGCTATCTAGTCAATATATTATTTATTTTATCTATTATTACCAGTATCAAGTTATAGCTAATTTTACAGAATTTAAATAATATATTTTTTAATAAATAGTTTATAATTTTACTTTTCCAATTATCAAAATAGTAAATTAAAAACAAAATTTATATATATATAATTATATTTTATAAGAATAGATTAACTATTTTTAAAATAAGTAAACTTTTATATTTAGATTAAAATTAACTATATTTATATATTATTTGTTATAAAAGCTTATAATAAAATATTTTAACTATATTTAAACTTTACTGGCTAAGTTATACTTAAGTATATATATAATTATCTGCTTTTAAAAGTAGTTAATTTCAAAAAACTAAATAAAAAATAATACTGATAAAATTAGTTAAAAATTAATATATATATTTATTAATTTTATTTATATATAAAATATATAGTTATTGGTAAATTTTACTAAAAGTTACTTTTATTTATAATTTTTAAAAGGTAAACACTATTAAAAAAGCAATACTTACTTTTATATAATAAGTATATTTTTAGATAAATTTTTTAGTACTATTATAAACTTATATTTTTATATAAAATCATTATAATATTAGTACTTAAAGAATAAATTTTATTATAAAATATTTATTATTTATAAATATATTATAATTTAAAATTTTTTATATAGTATATATATTATATCTTCTTAATTAAGTTATATTTTATTACTAGAGGATTATAATGTTTTTTTAAAGCTTAATAATATTTATTTTTATTAAAACTATTATAATTTATAGCTAAAAGTAAAAAGTTATTACTTTAATACTTTTAAAAAAATATTATTTAAGTATAATACTATTAAAATAATAAATAATAACTTTATTTTATAGGCTTTAGTAGCTATTTACAAATTTTAAAAATTTTAGTTTACTAATATTTTTATATTTATAATATAATTTTATAAATTATTAGAATTTTAGCTATAATTTAAATTTTATAAACTATTTTTTAGTAAAATTTATAAATAAAGCTTATACACTTAAAGTTTTTAATTTAATTAAGATTAAAACTAAATATAGTTATATATTATATATAAAAATAAGTTTATATCTAAACTTTATAGCTTTAAGTATAATTTTTTATATTTAAGTTATATAGATAAAAGTATTACTTTACTTTATAATATAGTTTTTATATTGAAATAAATTAATAGCTCTTTTAAAAAAATTTATAATTTTAAATTTTATCTTTAAATTTAGTAAAATAATAAAAGCTATAATTATTTAAATATTAAAAATATAGTTTAATATTATATTTTATTATTTAAAATAGAATTGTAAACTTTTTACTAAATATAACTTAATAAATAAATAGTTGTATATTTATAAAAGTAAATAAAAATGTTATATTCTAATATATAAAATAATTTAAATTAAAATTATAACTAGTTTAATAAATATATTATTATTAAATTATATAAAATACTAATTTTGTTTAATTTTTAATAAACTTATTTAATAAGTATATTTTTATACTTATATATTTATTATATATAGTTAAAAAAATTAAAAGTAAAGTATATAACTTGTTTAATTATTTATAGTTATTTTAAAAATTTTAAATATAATAAAATATTTATTATTTTTAATTAAAATATATTTAAATAGAATAAAAAACTAACTTTAATTTTTTACTTTTTATTTTAATTAAATTTTATTAAATAATTATAATTAGTTACTATTATTTAGTTAAAAATAATTTATAGTTAAAATTTAATAAATTTAATAAATTTATAAGCTTAATATATTAAATATTTAACTATAGTTTTAAATATAGCTTATATAAATACCTATTTAAACAAAATATAAAATTATATTATTAGTATAAATTTGGCTTTATAAAAATAGTATATTTTAGAAAATTAATTATAATTTATTAAAAATATATATTTTAAATATATATTATGCTTTATAATTTTAAAGTATAATATTTTTTAATTTGTAAAATAAAGCTTTAAAATTTTTATTTATAAATATTAATAATATATTAAAATTAAATTATTAGTTTTTAAAGTTTAATATTTTAATATAAAACTCTATTTATACTAACAACTATATCAATATTACTTTTTTTAAAAGTATATAAGCTATATAGTAAGTTTTTCTACTTTTATTATTAGTATTTTCCTTTTTAAAGTTTTTATAAAATAACTTTAAATAAAATATACTAAAATTTAATATAATATAATATATTTTTTTGCTTTATAATTAAGTATAATAAAATTCTTTAATTTTAACCTTTGTAATATTTATTAACTATAATTTTTTTGTATTTTTTTAAAAGTGTCTATTTTTAAAAATGCTAATTTTATATATAGTTTTTATTTTTAGGTTAATAAAAATGGTTTATATTGACTAAATAAGAATACAGCTTTTAAAATTAATAAAACCATATTAAAAAAGTTTACTTAAATCTAAATCTTAATATCAAAATAACTATCTTTTATTTATTATTTTTACCTATTAATTTATTTATTTTTAATTATTAGTTTGAAATATATTTTCTCAAATAAATTTATTAAATAAAATTTTATTATATAGTCAACTATTTATTTATTAAAATTTTTACTATTTAGTTTTGAGATTTTCTTTTTAAATTTATATATAGCAATTATTGATTTAATAAAATCTTATAATTTATTGTAGATCTAATAAAACTTAAATATTTTCAAAATTATTTTATTTTATCTAATTTAAACATTATTTACTAACTCAAAACTCAAAGTCTAACAAATCTAGTTTATATCTACTATTAAAGTAGGAATAGTAATGTTATCACTGCCTTGGTTTTATATCAGGCTGGTACTTGTTTTATACTTAGAACTTTCAAAATTTTGATCTGTTATAAGGATTCTGTTTAACAATTAACGTTATTACATATTTAAAGCTAAGTATTTTAAATTATCTAAATTCCAGCTATATTATTTTGATAATTGTCCATTCGAACGAATACAAATAACTAAGTTCAAATATATTCTAATTTTATATCATTATTGTCCAAACACAATGAAGATATATTTTTTCTCCTTTCTGAAGGAAAACCTAAATACTAAATTAAGGTTTGATTTTAGGCAACAACCCTCAGCTTATAATATATTTTCTAAGTTCAACTCAATCCTATAATGATATTTAGCAAATGAAATTTTGTTCCATATTTTTATATATGTTACTTAGCTTTACAGTATATATATATTGAATATAACTATTGTTTGTAAGATTTTTATTTTTTAATTTAGATTTAACGCCTTTAATTATTATGTAGTCTTTACTTTTATTAACAACTTTAATTAAGGTTTATTATAACAGAGTGAACGGCCTGAGAATATGATCTGCAAGATTAACAAATAGTTTGAATTTAACCTTATTCCACCTGTACCTTTATTAAAACAGTGTTTTTCTCACTATCATATACATATTTTAAAAGTGGGCTAGTCATTCATAAGAATTTTCAGTTTGAAAAAGAGATATATTTATTTATATTATATCCTTCAGCAATTAGAATAGAGCATCTATACAATTTGATAAATGTAAAAATCAAAATAATATTAAATTTGTTGTTTTATTAAGTAATAAGATAACTGATCCAATCGCCCAAGGTTTGAATTTCATATAGTTTAACCTTTAACTCCAATTTATAGTTCTACAAGATTTTAAATGCAAAATACCATGATATATAATATAAATTTAATAGTAAAAAAATACATTCCTAGCTCTTGTAGGCTCGGTCTTTGAAAATATAAATAGTTGTTAATTTATTTTGTCTTAAACTCAAAAAATTAAATTTAAGTAAAGCGTAGCAACAACATGGGATAGAAGAAGTAGAGTTAATTATATGGTATTTATATATAAAGTACTAGAATAAAAATAAACTGTATTAACTTTTCAGAGTCTCAAACTTATATTTATTAAATAAAGAACTTACTGTTTCTTTTCAGTATCTCTGTAATAACCACCGTAAGGGTAATAAGCTCGCTTTTCTAAATGTTCTTTTTTCTCAGCACCTTTATAGTATCCACCGTAAGGGTAATAAGCACGTTTCTCTAAGTGTTCTTTCTTATCAGCATCTTTATAGTATCCACCGTAAGGGTAATAAGCACGCTTTTCTAAATGTTCTTTTTTCTCAGCACCTTTATAGTATCCACCGTAAGGGTAATAAGCACGTTTCTCTAAGTGTTCTTTCTTATCAGCATCTTTATAGTATCCACCGTAAGGGTAATAAGCACGCTTTTCTAAATGTTCTTTTTTCTCAGCACCTTTATAGTATCCACCGTAAGGGTAATAAGCACGTTTTTCTAAGTGTTCTTTCTTATCAGCATCTTTATAGTATCCACCGTAAGGGTAATAAGCTCGCTTTTCTAAATGTTCTTTCTTCTCAGCATCCTTGTAGTATCCACCGTAAGGGTAATAAGCTCGCTTTTCTAAATGTTCTTTCTTCTCAGTACCTCTGTAGTACCCACCGTAAGGGTAATAGGCACGCTTTTCTAAGTGTTCATTCTTTTCAGTACCTCTGTAGTACCCGCCGTAAGGATAATAGGCACGAGCTTCCAATTTCTGTCCTTCAGTTACCGAGGAGGCGTTTACGAGCAATAAACCGGTTAATGCTGATACTAAGAGATTCAATTTAATCATTTTTGTAGTTTTTTTGATTTAATTTAATTTATTGTTATGTAACAGTTTATATACTTTAATGTTATTATTAGAGTTCAATTTAATATGTATATCGAAACGAATCTTTGCTGAGTGTATTATTAGAAATATTTCATTCATCATTTTTAAAAGTTATTACTAAGGATACATTATTGTTATTCATATATGTTAATTATAAATTTGTGTAGCATTCAGTCTTACTAATGGCGATATTAGTTTAAAGATTTACTTATGAGGTATTAAGTATAAATAGATAATGAAATCTAAATGGGATGAAAATTAAATAATTTGATTTAATTAAGTAAAAAGTAATTTACATTTTAAAAATATCAGAAATTCTAACTAACATTAACTTTTTGTTTACTTTTAACTGAAATTTCGAGCAATCTACCAAGAAAATCAAAATGCAAAACTATATTGCAGTTTTAAATATATATATTTCGTACTTTATAGTATGCTTAAAATATTACCGATTTACTTAAGTTTTTACAAAATAAATGCTAGAATAGCTTTTATATAAAGCTCTCAATCTACAGATTCTACTTTGGCACCGCTACAATTAGAGTTTATATATATATTTCAATATTTTAACCTTTAGCTTATTAAAGTTATCAAAGTGTTTAATTGGATTTTAAAATATAACTTTAGTTTTATATTTATTTGCATTAACTATTACTTAGATTAAACAAGCTAGCCTAGCTTTGGTACTTTTTTCTTAAGTAGAAAAGTACACTTATTTCTATTTTTATTAAGTTGAACCACTTCCTAAATTAAATATTAATATCTTTATTTTATCATATTAATAAAGAACATTATGTATATTTATAGTTTCTAGTTTATTAAAAATGCAAATTAGAAGATAATATCTTTTACAACTGAAAATTTAATTAGTTCTTTACATAAAAGCTTTGAATAGTAGCTTAAATTATTATATAATGGATTATCTTATCTTAAAAAAGCTATAATAAAGATATTTTAAAATTTATAGATAGTAAATGAAATAGTTTAATTATTAATTTGAATATATAAAATAAAACTATATATTGTTCTATAGTAATTGCAAAAATAAAATACTAATTAGTTAATTAATTTAAAGCTTATTTAAAAAGTTATAATTTTAAAATATAGATATTTAAAATATATATTAACTAACTATAATAAAATATAACTAATAAATTAAAATTTCAATATTTTCAAAAAAAATGTAAAATAATAAACAAGTTTTAACTAAAAAAATTTATATTTATACTTTTTTTTATTAAAGAGATATATTTAACTTAATTTACTTTTATTTTTTAATAATTTTAATAAAAATAAAACTAAAAAATATTTTTTAAATTTAAATTGTTTATTATTTATATAAATATAAAATAATTTATTAATTTTAGTTTTTATTATTATTAAAATTTTAAAAGTTTAAGACTTAAGTAGTTATTTTATTAAATTTTTATTTTGAAAATAATTAAAAAAAGTTTAAGTAGGTTTTTTAAAAATAGAAAAGCTAAAATTATTAAAAAATATAAAAGTAGCATTAATTAAAATTTAATTAAAATAATAGCTAAAATAAAATATATTAGGCTAAATAAACTAGTAGCAAGTAAACTAAATAATTTTAGTATATTATATACTTATAAATAATAAAAATAATTAAAACTAATACTAAGTAGATTAATTAGCTTACTAAATTTAAATATTAGTATAAATAAAATAACTAGCTTTAATTAAGAATTAAATAACTAAAAAATATATTTAAAAGTATTAAAATATATATTATTTAATAAATAATTATAAAATACTATTATAAAATAAATTTTATTTATTTATAGCTAATATTATTAAATATTAACTTTTTTACTTAATATAAAAAAATATATAATAATTTTAACAATAAACTAAGCCTAACTTTTTAAGTTTTAATAATAATAATAAAATATATTTAATTTTACTTTTTTAGTAATTTAAATATTAAAATAATAAATATATAAATTTTAAAATAATTATTTTATTTTTTGTTAATTATAATAAAAGTAGTTTAATTTACTTTTACTATAAAAACTTAAAAACTATTATAAGTATTAAAATATAAATATAAAATTTTTAATAAAGTATTTTTAATAAAATTAAAAAGCTATCAAATTTTTTTATATATTTTATATATTTTAAAAATATACTTATTATAGTACTATAATATTTAAATAAATAATAATAATACTTTAACTTTAATATAAATTATAGCTATATTTAAAAATATTAATAGTATTTATATATAAATTTATATATCTATTTTAATATTTTTTTTTAAGTTTAAAATTATTAACTATTTTTAACTCTATATTTTTTTTAAACTTAATTTTATATTATTATTATTTACTATTTATATTATTTAAGTAAAGTATATTAATTAATTTTTTACCTTATTAAAAATAATTATATAAAAAGTTTTAGGAAATAAAAAATAAAAAATAAAAAATAAAATTAAACTTATTAAAAAAAATTTTAAATAATAATAAAAACAAAATAATTAAATTATTTAAAAAAATAAGAAAACTAGAAAAATATATTAATAATATATTATTATAGCTTAATTATAAATAAAAAAACTTAAAAATAATATTACTTTATATAATTTAATTAAAATATTTTAATATAATAATTTATATATATATACTAAATAATAAAGATAATAATAAAAAAACAATATTATAATATAAAGTTTAAAAAAATATTATAAAATAATATTTTTATTAATGCTATTTACTAAAAAAAAGTTTTAAGTAAATTATTTTTAAAATTACTAAA
>JAWQFY010000992.1:0-16090 GCA_037055185.1 Capillidium rhysosporum
TTATTTTCAGGATTCTCTAAAATCCTTATAGGTATTGTAAAAGATATTTTACTAGTTGTGGAATAAAAACTTAAATAAAAGTTATAGCCAATCATATTACAAATGTAAATATAACTTGGTTAAACAAAGGTAAAAAATGAAAGTAAAAAAGAATCTGCTAAAACATGCTCTATAAATTATAAGAGAAGTTTAAAGAAGTCTAACTAAACTTCAGCCTCACAATACTTTAAAGTAATAATATAAATATAATTAATAATAGTATAAAATAATGCTTAATTAGATATAATTAGTAGTTGTTTTATAAAAATTAACTATAAAATTTTACTTTTTTAAAATTTAATTTCTTTTTTAATATAAATTAAAAGAATTAATTATAATTATAAATTATTAATTGAATTTTAAACTTTTATAATACTTTTTATTTACTATTATTTAAGCTTTTTATTTATATTTTTTTAATTAATAAAAAAGATTTAAATTAGTAAAAATTAATATATATATATATAGCTACTTTATTTATATTTTAATACTTACTTTTTGTTACTTTTTATTTAATTTTATTTATTTTTATTATTTAGCTTTTTTTATATAATATATTTATATTATAGCTAATTTTTACTATAATTAAAATTTTAACTATTAGTTTAATTTAAAGTTTATAAAAAAATTATATATTTTTTATTAATTTATTTTTATTTTAAAGTATTTAAATAGTTAAATATTTTTATTTATAATATTAAATGATATAAATACTTATTTTTAAACTATTTTTATTTAAAAATTTATTAAAATTTTCTATTTTAAATAGTATAATTTTCTGCTTAAAATTTCTTTTTATTTATATTTTAAGCTTTTATTACTAAATAGTTAATCTAATATATTTTAGTACTTGCTATATTTTTTAATTATTATAAATTCAAATAAGTAAAATTTTATAATTAATTTATATTTATTTATATTTATTTAAAATTACTATACTTAGAATATAATTATAAATAATTTTAATAATAATATAATTATATAGTAAAAAAATATTATTATAAAGTATTTAAATTATTAGCTATATTAGTAAATAATAATAAAATATTTACTTAAATTAAAAACTTACTAAAATAATAACTTAAATAGCTAGTTATATTTAAAAATTTAGTTATTATATAAAAATTTATTTTTATTAGTAATATTAATAATAATAATAAAATAAAATTAAAAATATAATTTTCAAAAATTTTAATTAAAATAACTATTTTACCATTATTAAATTATTAATATAATTTATAAAAAAACTAATAATATTATCAATAGTTTTGATATTTTAAATTCTAAATAAAGCTTTTAAAAATAAAATAAAAAGTAGTAATAATAAAGTAAAAAAATATTTTTTAAAGCTTAAGTTTAAGGCTAAATATTTTTATATTTTATATTATTTAATACTATTTTTATTCTTTAAATTTTTTTAAATTATTAAAAATTAATACTAAGCTTATATATTAGTTACTAAATATATAAAAACTAAAAATACTTAATACTTAAAAAATTAATTTTATATAAAATAAAAGTAGTATAAAAATTTTATTAATTTAAGTAATTTTTATTTACTTTATATATTAAAATTTTTTAAATATATTAATTTTATATATATTATATTTAAAAATTAACAAATTTTATAAATAAAATTTTATAATAAAGGTATTAAAATTAGCTTAAAATAAAATTAGAGTTTTATTATATATATATATTTATAAAATATATAATGTTAACTAAAGCTATTTTTCTACTTTTTTATAGTATTTAAAATTAGCCTAAGTATTAAATTTGACTAAATAGTTGTTTTGGCTTTTTGATAAGTAGCTAAATATTTTATTTATACCTTATTAACTTTTTTATAGATTTTACTATAAATTATTTTTGACTCTTTCTATACTTTAGTTCTAATTATTCAAATTTTTCTTTGCATATATAGTAGGTTTTTATAACTTTATATTTCTTCAATATTATTTTTAACAACTTTTTATTAGCTAATTTTCTTAGTAGATTTTCTAAATTTTTATTGGATTTTAACTACTTTAATATTTTTTTCTAAATTTTTTCTTTGTCAATTTTTAATAATTTTTCTTTTTAACCTAAAAAATTGAAAAATAATAAATAAAAAAATTAAAAAAATTAAATAAAAATTATAAAAATCTTTACTAGCTTTTATTTTTTTTAATAACTTTATTTTTAAATATCTTTTACTACTTTAATTATTTTCTTTATTTTTAATTATATACTTTTCTTTATTTATTTATCTTTTTTTATTATTCTTATTATTAATTTTTATCTATTTTTTTAAAGAATGATTTTAAATAATAATATTTTTTTTAGGTAAATTACTTCTTCTTACTATTATATTAGATCAACTAATTATATATCAATAATAAAAATCTTCTTATTCTTCTTACTAGATTTTTTACACTTATATTTAACTCTATCTAATAGTTTAATTATTTTTATTTAGTAGGTTTATATTAATTAAATAGTTAATATATAATATAATTCTTTATACTATATTAGTAAATTTTACTAAAAACTATTAATATTTAAAAAAACTATAATAAAAAATAACTTATTAAAGCTAAATTAATAAGTAAAAATTAGCTAATATAATTTTACTTAACTTATTTTTACATTTTAATAAAGCTAATATATTAGAATAATTTTTTTATCTTAGCTTTTACTTTTTTAATAAAAGTAAGGTATTTAAACTTTTAAAGCTTTTAAGAAAATTAAAAATAATAATTTATTATAAAGTTTTAAGCTTATTTTATATATATATATATTAATTTATATTTAAATTTTAAAAAAATTATTATAATAAATTTAAAAAAATATATATTTAAACTTATATTTAAAGCTAATATTTATAAATTTTTAAGTTAAAACTACTTTATTAAAATTTTTAAACTTTAATTAAATCTTTTTGTAGCTATTTATAAATTATTTAAATTTTATTTTACTATTATTTTACTTTTTTAATATATAAAAAAAACTTAATATAAATTTATAAATTTTAGTATTTTTTTTATTAAATAAATAATTATTTATTTTTAAAAATTAAAAATTAAAAATTAAGCTAATAAAATCAGATAAAAAAACTAAATTTATTAAATAATATTTATTTTTTATATATTTAAAAGTATATAATAATTAATAAATGTTACTAAAAGCTATTTAAAATTTAAAAAATAAATATTATTAATAAAAAAGCTTTAATTTTATAGTAAATATATAATTTTAAATTTTATTACTTTATAATTTATAAAATATTATACTTAATACTTATTGTTTATAAAATAATCAATATTAATATACTTTTTAGCTATTATTTTTAATTTTTCAAAATATATTACTATAACTATATTATAAATATATGTTAAAATTTTAATAAATTATTAAATATAGTTTATTTAGTAACAAAAATTTATTAATTAAGTATATATTAGAGAAATTAGTAAAAAAATAACTTATTATTAGCTAAAACTAATACTAAGCCTAAACTTAGCTTTTAAGTAAAAGAAGAAGAAAAATATAGTAAAACTTTTTATATATTAAATATAAGTATATAAATAGTAAAATATAGTTAATACTAGCTTTTATATAAATTTAGTAAAAAAATTAAACTATTATAACTATTACTAGTTTATAATTTATTAGTTATAAATATTTAAAAAAAGAAAATACTATTTAGTATTTTAAAATAAAGATTAAGTAAGATTAAAAAATATATATTTAAAATTATAATTACTACTATTTAATAAATTATTAATATAGTAATAATATACTTATATACTAAAAAAAACTAATATTTTATTATATGATTATAAATATATATAGAATATTATAGTATATAATATATCTAAATTATTAATATAAAAGTATATAAATAAGTTAAAAATTATAAAAATTATAATAATTAAGTATATATTAGAAATTATATTATTATATATTATAGTTATAAAGTTAATAAAATATTTAAAGCTATTTAAAGTATAATTTAAGTAAATATTTAACTTTTATTACTTATATATAACTTAAATAATAAGTAAATATAAAAAGTATATATATATATATTTAACTATATACTTTTTATATAATTATGTAATTAGTTTAAATAAATTGCAAAATTATAATATTATTTTAAATTTTAAAAAAATTAAAGTTTTAGCTTAATTTATTATATTTAGTAAAATAAGTTTAATTTTTATATACTTTTAATATTTAAAGCTATATTTTTATAATACTATTATTATAAAGATAGCAAAACTTTACTTTTATTTTTTTTAATTTTTTTAAATTTAAATATAAATAAATAATTTTTAAGCTAAATAAATATTAAAACTTTACTTTAATACTATAATATCTTATTAATATAATTTAGAAAAATAATTAGTATAATATAAAAGTAAAATTTTATACTAAAAATATATTAATTATTAAATAATATTATTTAAATTCATATAATAATATTATAATATAATTATAAAATTAGAAATATATATATTAGTTTAATTAAAATTATAGATAGTTTAAATTTTAACTTAATTAAAAATATTTAAACTATATATAAAGTATATAGTATATTAAATAAAATATTAGTAAAACTAACTTAAAAAATATATAAATAGTTATATAGTTTTAATAAATTAAATAAAGCATAAAATTTATAAATAAAGACTATAAATTATAATTTTTTTTTAAATATTATATATATATAAAACTAAATAAATAAAATTTCTTTCTTTTTTTTTTCTTATTTATTTTTATTTTAAATTTTTAATAAACTATTTATATGAATTAGTTATTTTTAAAAGTAGCTAATCTTTTATTTATTATAAAAATAAATATATTTTTCAAATTAAAGTTTTTATAATTAGTTTTATTTCTAAATTTTTTTAAATATATATAATATTTTGTAAGCTACTTAGTAGCTAAATTAAAAAACAATTACTTTTAAAAGTAGCTAATTATATATTAAATATAATAGCTTAAATAGTTAATATACTTTGTAGTAATACTTTTAATACTATAATTAAAGTATTAAATTATTTTAAAGAGTATTAAAAATTTATTTTTATTAGATAAGTTTAAATTAAAAAGAATAAATTAAAAAATATTGTAAAATAAGAAATAGCTAGCTATTGAAAATATATATTATAACAGTATAAAATTTAAAAATATATTTACTATTTAAATATTTAATATATAAAAATTTTAAAATTATTAGAAAAAATATAGTAAAAAAATTATTATATATAATATTTTTACTATAAATAATATAATTTTAGAAGTAAATCTTAAAAAGTAAAATATAGCTATAGCAAGGTATTTTATTAAAGTATATTTTCTAAAAGTAATTTTAATAAATAATCAAATTAAATATATATAATACTTTAGCTTATATAGCAAAAAATATAATTGCATTTTTTTAATTAAAGAAAATAAAACTTATAAATTATCTTCTTTACTCTTTAAATTTTATAATATATTACTTATAATTATTTAAAGAATTAAAGTAAAAGCTTTATAGTATAAATTTTAATGTAAAAAAAAAGCTAGACTAATAAGTAATAGCTTACTTTAAATATATTTTATTAGACAAGTTTGAATAAGCAAATGCTATATATATAAAATAAAAAAATAAAAAGCAACTATTTTAAAAATTAAATAAAAATTATTATTATTTTTTTTTACTATATATAATTTTCAAAACTTATTAGCTTAACTGTATATAATCAAGAGTTAAGTAAAGTATATTTAAAAGTAAATATTTACCCAACTAAAAATTTGAAAATTAAACACTTTAGTCATATATTTTTTACATGGTTATTGCAATTAATCTGTCCTGGTTTGTTTAGCTAAGTTTAAAAATTATTCTAGAAATTAAAATTTGAACTTAAATATAAAGCATATTAAATTCAAATAAACCTGATTCTAGATACTTTACTAGGTAAAAAAAGTAGAATCAGAATATTTAGCATAGCTGCTATAAAAAAGTACTAAGTCAAACAGAAACAATTCAGAAATTTTGTAATTTATATGGAACCTACTCAAACTCCAAATGGAAATCTTTTCCAACCTGAAGTTTACCAATAGTCTTGATCACCATTTTACCATCACCTTTAACCACATCCAATTCTTGTCCGTTAAGTTTAACCTTGTCAAACTTAGAGTTAACGATAATAATCTTCTCTACTTCGATATGTTCATACCACTTTATCACCTGGTTGGCGGGTTGTCGGATGGGTTGGAAGGTAAGCGGGTTGGTGACTTTATAACTCTCTTTCGCCACATCCTTTGATCGTAAGTTATTATCCTTGAAGATGAGTTTTTTGTAGACGTGGTGGGAATCGAGGTAATCGTAGGAGTCGTTGTCGTCGAAGTACATCTTACCTTCTGCCTCACCTCCGTTATTTAACACGATTAATAAAGTAACTGGATCCTTGATCATGAGAGATGCGGACCTACGTATACGTTCCTTTTTAATGGTAATTGTACCAGCTCTGAGATAAGTAGGTATTCCTTCGTTGGAAACCACTAACTTATGGGTCCCAGGTTGTAGTTTCTGTAAGCTATAGTATTCGAACCAAGGCTGATTACCAGGTAAGTAAACTTCAGTCTCCTTCGTATCAGATTTAGTTACTGGTTTGACCAGTATAGAGTCGCCTACCATAAACTGATCATCCAGAGCAAAAGTATTCTTATCCTGCGGGAATTCTAAAAATAATGGACGCAGGGGTGGAATACCATTGATAGAAGCTTCGAAGAAAAGAGTGTACCATTGCTGGATCAACGAGTACCTTTCACGAATGGCTGCACGTATAAGTTTGGTATTCTCTTTCCCGAACAACCACGGTTCCCTACGTGCAGTGTCAATATGGGCGTGCCCACGGAAGAAGGGTTGGAAGGCAGCGGCCTGGTACCAACGCACCAGAAGAGCCGGATCTGGGTTTCCGAAGAAACCGCCTACGTCAGCCCCAGCGAAAGAGATTCCAGCCAGAGAGATGGAAAGGAGCATGGGAGTAGCTATTTCAAGGTGTTCCCAAGATGCGGCGTTGTCACCGGTCCAGATGGCGGCAGTACGTTGGGTACCAGAGAAGAAAGCACGACTCAAGACAAAGGGACGGCGAGCAGGTAGAGGTGCCGAACGTTGGACTAAACCTTGGGCGGTAGCGCGATGGAACAACGAACCAAACAAATTATGCAGATTA
Source organism: Capillidium rhysosporum (assembly GCA_037055185.1). Classification (NCBI taxonomy): domain Eukaryota; kingdom Fungi; phylum Entomophthoromycota; class Entomophthoromycetes; order Entomophthorales; family Capillidiaceae; genus Capillidium; species Capillidium rhysosporum. The sequence goes on from JAWQFY010000992.1 coordinate 7,248, forward strand.
CGATGTTCAAAACCACCAAAGTGTTTACGGTCCTTCTGCATGGTTATCTCAGGTCCGTTGAACACAGAAGGTTCATTCATATCGTTCCATACGTATAAATTCGATGTAGAATGCTGGTACTGGTCCAACTTGAACTTATCCTGCCACCACTGGGATGCAGCCGGATTGGTATAGTCGACCCAGGACGACGACCCAGGCCAACACCAGCCCTCGAAATCGGCACCATTATTGTCCTTAACGAAGTATCCCAGTTTGGTAGCCTCATCAAACACGTAGTACCCCACCTCCCTTTTGATATGGGGATCGACTATGGTAACCATCTTACGGCCCCTAGAAGCGAGGTCATTCTGCATGGCTTTAGGGTCAGGGAACTTGTTCAAATCCCAGGTGAAGTATTTCTTACCGTCGGTATGCTCGATATCCAACCATAAAACATCATAGGGTATGTCGTACACATCGAAGTTCTTATCAACGTCGTGGACATCAGCCTGATTTAAATAGTTCCATCTACACTGGTGGTAACCGAGTGCGAAAATGGTAGGTAAGGCGGTGGTACCGGTGACCGAAGTGTACTGTTGGATAATAGACTTGGGGTTCGTACCTACGAACAAAAACAGGTCTAAAACACCTGATTCGGCTATCCAGTGCGTCTTTACCGCATTTTTGGAAGTTTGTTTCTCGATGTCGATCCACATTTCCGCTCCATTCAGAAACAAGACACCAGCCGAAGCGTCGATTTTATGACCTACCATGAAGGGTACCGAACCATAAAGTGCCATAGGGTTATCCACTTCGTATTCAAATACATCAAGGTTGTACAGACGGTACGGTTCACTATAGCTGTTTTCACTTCCATCACTATACAAAAATTTAGGAATTAGTATCAACATAAGATGTAAGTAAATTACGTCGCTTTTAAAGATAAATTGGTAGCATGTTGAGGGATTCCATACACGTCGTTAAATCCATTAAAAGTTAAGTCGATACCAATAGAACTAGGACCTAAAATAACAATAATAAACAAATTGTTATGATAAATAAAATTTTTACCGTCGACTTTAGGGTCGGTATGTCCATTAAAAGTTTCTTCCCATAAACCAACCTCAACTTGTCCATCATTTTCCTCTTTTTTCAATTCCTCATCTTTAACTTCAGTATCGGGTTGTTGGTCTTCACCAGTTTGAACAACGAAATCCTTCTTTTCTTCAACTTTAGGTTTTACACGATAATGTTCGAAATTAAACAGAGATCTATCATTAAAAGTTAAAAGTACTTCATCCTTAAATACGACTTCTAACTTTAAAGGTTTGAATTGTAATTTTATAACCTTATCGTTATCTAAATCGAAAGCAATTTCTGAGTCAGTAAGTTTGTATTTTTGTTTATAGATTTGTAAACTAGGCTCCAACTTGTCTAAAACAAACTTAGGTATCTCGTCGTACCTAGGTTTAATTGGTTCCTTCTCAGTTAAATGTAATCTAGTTATCCCATCTTTATAAAACTTTAAATTTAAATTAAACTTAACTTTATTATTAATATTTTCTACATCCACTTCAAAACTATCTTTTTTCACATTCAAACTACTTTTTAAAACAGTATAAGGTGAAACTACATTATTGGTAACTATTTTAGATTTTAAGGCACGGTTACGGGCACAGAACGAAGATTGTGAACAAAGTTTGAAATCTTGTTTCTTAACAGCTTCTACTTCTAATATCATCGTAGTAATTAATACAAAAAATAAACCTAATAGGTTACATTTTTTGGTTTTGTCAATAAACTTCATATGTATACCCTTTTCTTTTCTCTCACTCTTAATATTTATATATATACTATCTAAAAATTTTGTTTAGAGTCTACGTAGCTTGATAAAAAAGATGATGTTTGAAAATCTAGATGAAATGAACCTCAATAAGAAAAATTACAGTGAAATGGCTGCTAACTATTGGCTACAAAAAATACTGCTTTATGAATTGAATACAAAATATCATGCTGTAAACTGCTTGAATTTATCCATTAAAATTCTCCTATCTACAAACTATACCTACATCTGTAGAAGCAATTACCGAATCTGCAAACTCAAATTTACTAAATTAAAGGATTTTTATTTACCCAATAAGAAAAACATAACTAAAAACTAATAAAGAAAAATTATTTAATTGTAAACAAGGATATGATTAGTCAACTAAATTTTATAAATTTAATAAAAAACTAGTCTACAAAAATATTATATTACAAGTGATAAATCAAAATATATCGTTTAAAATTTACTGATCAACTTAAGAGATTAAGTTTTAACAATTATATATTAGTTGTAAAATTATTAATATAAAGTAATATTGAATTCTCGGGTAGTATAGTGGTGAGTATCCCCGCCTGTCACGCGGGAGACCGGGGTTCAATTCCCCGCTCGAGAGTTATTTTTTTGATTAAGTTTTTGACGAGTTTCTAAATTATTGCAAATAAATATATGGTTAAAATAGTATACTATTTTATTTAAGGTTAAATTTATAAATAATTTTATTTTTAGAGCAAACTAGTCTAAGTAATACATACTGAGCTATAGAATTAAATTTTTGTTAAAATAAATAGAATTACTAAAAAATATATAATTAATTTTTAAATAAAGAATTACTTTTATTTTGTATTAATTAAATTTAATATATACATATTATTTTTAAGGTTTAATCAATTAAAATTAAAGTTTATTTTATTTTATTTTTGAAAATAAAATTAACTTAAAAATTATATATTTATTCTAATTTTTTTATCTCAAATAAGACATTATAGTATATTATTTTAAATTATAATAGCATTTAGCAATATTATTAATTATTTGAATTAAATTTAAAATTTATAAAATCATTAGTTATTTAGCTAAAAGATATAATATATAAATAAATTATATTATTAATAAGCTATAAATATAATATATAAGTTTTTAGATAATATTTTTAAAATTTTTTTGGCTATATAAGTCTAAAATTTAAAAGGTACTAATATTTAAGATAGTATAAAAACAAAATTTCTAAATTTAATTATTGCTAGTATTTTTAAAAGCTAAAATAATTAGAAAAGCTAATTAATATTTTAGTAAAATTAGGTAAAGTAGCTGTTAAAGGTTATATTTTAATTTTTTATATAATAAGATTAATTAGCTACAAAAATTTAAAATATTTATAAAAAAGAAGTTTTAAAATAAAGAAAAAAAAATCTTTTTTAATTATTTAAGAAAAATTTTTTATACTAGTTAAACATAATTTTTAAAAGTATTATACTATAAATAATAGTAGTAAATTTTAATAAGTTTTTTAAAATATTTAATAAAAAATAAAAATAAAAAATAGTAATAATTAAAAAAAACAATAAAAAATAATGTTAGCTTTTATAAAATTAACTATAATATTATTTTTTAAAATATTTTTAATTACAAAAAAATTAAATTAGTAAGTAATAAGTATATATTTTAAAATAGTAAAACTATAATTAATTTTAATTTATATAAAATTAAATTTTTAAAAAGTATAATATATAAAGCTTATTAATAAAAAGGTAGTATATTTTTAATTAAAAAATATTAATATATATAATTATATTTAAATTATAGTAAATTATTTTTAAAGCATAATAATTTAGTAATATTTTAAACATAAATATTTGCTTATTATTAAATTAGCTTAATTGATAATATTTTTACTAAATTAATTTTTATAATAGCTGCAAATTTATAATAATATTTTAAATACTATTTTAATTTATAGTTATAAAGTATTAAATTATAAAAATTAAGTATATTAGTATTATTAATTAATTAATGTATTTATTTTTATTTAAATTATAATTAATAATTACTATATAAGGCAATTAATATAGTTTAATTTAAATTAACTAATAAAAATACTAAGCTATATAAATTTATTGCTATTTTTAAAAATAATTTTTATTTTAAAAAATTTTAATATAGGCTATTATATTAGATATTAAATATAAAAATATAAATTAAAAATATAAAAGTAGAAAAGTTAAATTTTTTTAATATTTTTTAATTAGTTGAAATTAAAATACTTATATTATTATATAATATTAATTTGATAAAATTATATAAAATTATATAAAATTGTATAAAATTATATAAAATTATATAAAATTATATTAAAATTAAAATAAAAAAAATTAAATTAAAATTTTTAATAACTAAATTAAACTAAATAAACTAAATATTTAAAGTACTAATTTTATAATTAAATAATAAAACTATATTTTATAAAAATTATAAAAATAAATTTTTAAATTAAATAAATGTTATTAAAATTAGTATTTATTATAAGTAATTAAACTAATATTATTTTTAAATAGCTCATATAAAAAGTTGTTATTAATATATATTAATATATATTAATATATATTAATATAAAAAATAAAATCTTATAAGTTAATTAAATATTTATAGCTAAAAGTTTAATTAAATATAAGTTTATTAACTTAGTAATACTTTTTAAAATATTTTTATTAACTTTTATAATATTTTAAAAATATATTAAAATAATTTAAAAATTTAGTTATAAGTATTAAATAAAAGCTTTTATTAAATATATAATATTATTTTTTATTTTATATTAAGCTTTTTTTAAATTAATAAATTATTAATTAATATATATATATATTTTAAAATTAAAAGGTAGCTTATTAACTATAATAATATAATATCAATATTAGTCTATATTTTAAATATATTTAAAATAAATATAAATTATTTAGTATATTTTCAAACTACTATAAATTTTTTTAATTTTAATTAATTATTATAAGTTATTTTTATTAAATAAAGTATAATTTTGTAAATTAGAAACAACTATATAAAATACTTATAAAACAATTTATATATATATATTATCTTAGAATTTTTTTAATAATAAATACTATTTTTATTAATAAAAATATTGCTAATTTACTTTTATTTTTATTTAGTTAATTTTTTTATTTTATATAATTTCTTAGAGTTTAAGAAGAAAAATAAGTAAAGTTTATATTTTAAAAGTAAAGTAAATAATATTATAATAAAAAAGATATTAATTTACTTTACTAAGTTTATTAGTAGTAAAATACTAATAGTTTTTATTATTACAATCTTATATATTTCTAAGATTATACTAATATAGATATTTATTTTATCTGCTAAATTATAGATAAAACTAGTTTTATTAAAAATATAATCTTTTTAATATTATTATACTTTTTTTAAATTAAAAAGTATACTTACTCTTTTACTTTTTATTATATATTTAAGTAGCTTTTAAGCTTAATTATCTATACTTAATAATTATTATTAGTTAAAAATAGTTGACAAAATTCTAAAATTAATAAATATTTATTTTGAATTAGTTTTCTTTATAAATAACTTAGTAATATTGAGATTAATTAATATTACTTACTAATATATTATTTTTTAGCTATTAATATTTGAAATTTTAAAATATATCTAATAAAAAATAGTTTACTATATCTTTTTTAAATTAAAATAACTAAAAAATAATATAAATATTATTAATATAATAAATTATAACTATAATTATCTACTTAATAATATTAAAACTAATATAGTAAATTTTAAAAATAAAGACACTACTATTATACCTTTTATAAAATATTTTAATAATAATAAAAATAAGTAAAACAATATATAAAAGTTTTTATAATTATTTTTAAAAGCTATAAATATTATTTACTAAAAAAATTTTTTTAAATAGTCTAAAAAGTAATATATAATTATAGGTAGATATAATATTTACTTAACCAAACACTATTACTAACTTTAAAATATTAATAAATAAGTTTAAAGTAATATATATGTTTAATTTTATATAGTAAAAAAATATAAAAAGTATTATAACTAGCAAAATACCTTAAAAAAATGTTAACTTAATTAGTATTAAAGTATATTTTAATAATATAAATATTTAAATTATACAACTTAGTAAAAAACTAGACTTTAAATTTATTAGCTCTTTTAAAGTATCAAAATATATATATTTATTACCTATAAATTAAACTTACCAAAAACTATAAAATATATTTAGTATTTTACTAATTTCTTTTAAAAATAGTTATAAAACTAAATCTAATTTTAATATTAATCTAACTACTACTATTAGTTAGTACTAATAGTATTAAAAAGTATTAAGTATAAGCTATTTTTAATTTTAAATAAAAATGTTAAGATATTTAATATTAAGTTAATTAAAAAAGGTATCCAAAATTAAATACTAATAAGTGTAAAAAATTTAATATAATAATTTCACTAAAATTATTCCTATAAACTATAAGAAGTAAAAAAGAATATAATATTAATTATAGTAGTATAATATTAATATTAGTTTATATTTTAGGTATATTTAAAATAAATACAACCTATTTAATATATCTTCAAATAATTATAAAAATCTCTAATTTTTAGTAATTATTAAAAGTTATTTTTATTAAGTAAAGTATAATTTTGTAAATTAGAAATAATTGTATAAAATATTTATATATATTATTTTAAAATTTTTTATAAAAAAATATTATTAACTTACTTTATTTTTACTTAGTTAAATTATTTTATTTTATATATTTTTTTAAAGTTTAAGGAAAAAGATAATTATTTTACTATTTTAAAAATAAAGTAAATTATATTATAGTAAAAAAAATATTAACTTACTTTATTAAGTTTACTAGTATTAAGATACTAATAGTACTTATTATTATAATTTTATCTATTACTAAGATTATACTAGTATTGATATTTATTTTAATTATTATATTTTAGGCAAAACTAGTTTTATTAGAAATATAAGCTTTTTTATATTATTGTACTTTTTTTAGATTAGAAAGTATATATAATTTCTTAAATTTTATAATATATTTAAGCAGCCTTCTAGTTTAATTACTTATATTAAATATCATTATTAGTTAAAAATAGTTGTTAAAACTTAATCTTAAAAAAAAATAAAGAAATTAAAAAAATAATTTATTTTAAATACTTTTTTAAGCTTTATATTTATAAAATATAAAACTATATTAATATTAATTTTTTAAAAATTTTAAATTTTATTTAGTTTATTATTAATTTTTAAACTAAATTAGTTGCTTAAAAATATATAAAAGTTAAAATAGGCTTTAAATTTACTGAATTTAATTATTAGAATAAAATTTAAATAAAGTAGAAAAATTAATATTAAATATAAATTTTATAGTTATAATTTAAAATTTAAAATATAAAGTAACTATAAAGTTAAATATTAAATTTTAAAAAAGATATCATATTGTAAAAATTATAACTTTTTATTAAAATTTATTTTTATTAGCATTTTATTTAAATTAACTTTAAATTTTAAATAATTTTTTTTAAAAATTATTTATAATATACTAGTTTTACCTTAACTTTATTAGTAATTTATATTAATTTAAGTAATTTTATAATTAGTAATATAATTTTATTAATCATAGCTTAAAGCTATATTAATTAATATAAAATTAATAATTTTATAAGTAGTAATACTTTATTTAGTTTACTGTTTTTTAATAGCTTTTCTTTTATTTTTTAATATTATACTTTTTTATTTTCTAAAAACTTTAACCAGTTTTATTATTATATATATATTATTAAAAAGTAAAACTTAAAGCTTATTAAATTTTATACTTAATAAAATAATAAGGTAACTTTTACATTTAATTTTAAAATTTAAATAAAAAATATAAACAATAATATTAAAGCTAAAAAATAATATTAATATATTCTAACTAAACTTATTAACTAAATAAATAAATATAGCTAATAATATTATTTTTTTAAAATTAAAAAATTATAAATAAAAACTAATAATTATCTAATTATTTATTTAAACTAAAATACAAATTACAGTATAGTAATTATATATGCATATATATATAGTATAATTTTTTAATTATTATAATAGTGATTAATACTATAATATTCTTAATTTATAAAATATTTATAGTAAATTTAGCTAGTCTCTATTTGTTAAAAATATATCAAGTTTATCTTAAAGTAATAAAATAGTATATTTTAAACAAATAAACCATAAAAATTATATACAACTAAATAAATGTATTAAATATCCCAAAATACAAATTCCTATAAAATGTAAATAGTTTAAAAGCTAAATTCTTAAAAGATATCTTAAATTAAGTTTATAAAACCAATTTATAGTAATTAAACAACAATGTAAAGTTATAGAAACAATGCTTTAACTTAATTTAGAATTTTTAAATAACTAAGTCATTATACCTTTATATTATCTTTCCTTTGTAAAAGTTAATTAATAAATTTTGCTTGGATAATAAAGATAAGATATAACATTAGTAAAATTTTAGCAGTACATAGTTATAACTTTATTGAAATAATAAATATAAATGATAAAAGAACTTTTAGTTAAATTTAATTTAAGAGTAAAATTATCATAGTTTAATATAGTTAGAATAAATTATAAAAGTATAAAAAAACATAGAAGAAAAATGATTTTATTGAAATACAGATCACAGATCTATACGTAAAAAGACAAACTTTTTAAAATACTACAAAAATTGCAACCAACTAGTCGTAACGTTTTACGGGTTTAGGAGCTGGCTTGTAGGGTTTAGGTTCAGGTATTGGTTGAGGCTTAGGTGCTGGCTTAGGTTCAGGCTTGTAAGGTTTAGGCTCAGGTTTGTATGGTTTAGGTTCAGGCTTTGGCTCAGGTTTATAAGGTTTTGGTTCAGGCTTTGGTGCAGGTTTAGGTTCGGGCTTGTATGGTTTAGGAGCTGGTTTAGGTTCAGGTTTAGGTTCAGGCTTGTATGGTTTAGGA
>JAWQFY010000993.1:0-16080 GCA_037055185.1 Capillidium rhysosporum
TGATTACAATAAAAATCAATATTTTAAAAAAATATAATAAAAAAAGTTTGCTTAGAGCACTTGATAACCAAACAAAATTAAAATTTTAATAAATTTATAAATACAAAGTAAAAATTTTTAAAATTTTAAAAGTATTTAGTACTAATTTATTGTTTGTCATATTAAATAAAATTAAAAATTTTTACTTTGTATTTATAAAATTATTAAAAATTATTAAAAAAGTTTGGTTAGCAAGCACTTGCTAATGTCTGTAAGTGTATTTCAAAAAATGCAATTCTAATTAAAAAATATTTAAAATATATATCTACTTTAATAAATAGCTTTTGCCTATTTTGTTTATTATAAAAAAAACTTTTTTTTATCAATTTTTTGCTTATTTATATATAGTTTCAATTTTAATATATGCTTTTTCTTCTTTTTCTTCCTTTATAGAATTTTTTTTTAAGCTGATCTTTCAATATTTTTGACTGGCTATTTCTATCTGATACTTAGCCTAACCAATATCTATTTTTTTTTCTGTTTTTTCATCTATCTAGGTAATTCATAAAATAAATATTAAATATTTAGTAAGTAATATATCTCCTCCTCCAAAATTAATATTAATTACTAAATATATATCTTTAAATTCTAATAAGCTATACTTACTTAAAACTAGACTATACTTATCTCAATTAGGTTATTTTTTATGGATTAATATAAAGAAATCAGCCTTTTTTTTAAGGTTTTTATCCTTTTAATAAAATATTTATTGTCTAAAGCTGCCAAAAAAAAGAAGATATATAAGATATAAATATTATATATTTATTGTAAAAAAGAGTTTTATATTTAAATATTACTTAGAATAAATAGTAACCTATAGTTAAAAAAGTAAACTAGTTTTTAATTACTATAAATAATATCTATTTTAGCAAGTAATTACTTTTACTATATTAGTATTAGATACTTTATTTTTATATATTGGTTTTTTATTTATTATATTATATATATAATAATAATATAATTTAAAGTAGTACTTTTTAGCTATAATAATAAAAAAAACTTTATATTAAAAAATATATTTAATACTTATAAAATTTTATATATTTTAGGATTTAATTAAATTTTTTTAAAGTACTTTTTATTATACTGTATTGTTTTTAAAAGAGAGTATAAACTAATTACTATTATAAAAAATAATTATTACTAAGCTAGATGCTTAATAAAAAAACTAAAAAATAACTTAAATAAGCTAAGCTAATACAATTTTAGATAAAATTATTTTCAAACTAAAATTACTAAATATTAAAGTATAAAAATTAAAAAGTAGTAAAAAAATAATTAATTTAGCATTTACTATACTAATTAAGCTAAATATAATTATTAAATTTAGGTAAAATTAATTATTATTTTAAGTAAATAATATTATATTTAGTCTTTTTTTAACTTTACTTTTAGTTATAACTAATAAAATTAAAAATAAGTAAAAGTTAATATAGTATATATAGTAGTATTAATAAATAAAGTTAATATTTTTAATAAAAATACCTTTAATTTATTATTATTATTTTATTTAGCTTAATAAATAGTAAAGTATTTTTAAAAACAGACTATTACTTTAATTTAATTTTATATTAACTATTTAGTTAAAAAAATATTTTAAAAAGATAATAATAGAAGATTAAAATTAATATATTAAAATTAGAGTATTAATATATTTAATTAATAAAGTATAAAATTAAAATGATTTATATATTTTCTCTTTTAATTAAATTAATAAAATTAAATTTTATTATTACTTAAGCTTTACTTTAAAATATATTTTTTAGTTTAGGCACTTTATTATACTATTACTTAGTTATTTTTTAGTAGTAGTTAATATTTGCTAATTTATACTTTATTTTTATATAATAAATAATATTTACTTTTAAACCTCATATTATATATAAGAGAGAACTTTTTATACTCTATTTTTCTCTCCTACTTTTTATAAATATATTTACTTTTGCTAGATTTATTTGATTATTTTAAATAAACTTAGCATATAAAAAGGATTTTATAAATATATTTAAATATACTATTTATAATTTATAATTTACTATTTTATTTAATTTAAAAGGTAGCTGAAAATATTTAAACTATTTTAGCTATAGTATAATGTTATTATATTTATAAATAATCTTATTTTTTGTAAAAGTGTTGGCTGGCTTTTTTAGCAATGAACTTTTAAAACATAATTTACAAAAGTTATTATATCTATACTTTAAAAGTATATACACTTTATTATCTGTTATAAGTTTAGAAATACTATATATAGCAGCTATACAGATTTATTGAAAATATAAAATTACCACTACAGTTAACTAGTTTCTTATTTTTAGCCTGGTGTGCAAGTTGAGTTAGTTCAAGATATGTACCAACTGCACTGTGTATGAAACTTGCAATGTCAAAGATTCTGGTACTTTATTTTCTAAATAGCATATCAGAAGAACAACTGAAAGTTGGAGCTCTTAAAGTCATATTTTGAGCTATTAAAAAGTAGTTAATATCTATAAGTGAGCTGGGTAAGAGTATTAAAACTAATGACAGTCAGCTAAGTTGTCAGTATATCTGCATTAGAGTAGCTCATCTAGTTCTTTTTATTCTTTTTGCAAAGTCAAAATTAAAAAAAAAACTATTTAAAGACTATACGTACTTTATTAAGGGACAATCATTTAGTAAGTTCTATATAATCAGCTATCAACATCTTAATTTACAAACTGGCTGGACTTGCCTTCATTCTAAAATGAACATAGATCGTGGGAATACATCGAACCTGTCAAAATTCTATGTCAGGTGCTTTCGAAATACTTGTTAAAAACTTAAGACTTCACCAATTAATTTAATCGAAATATAGGTCGATTGGATAGATTTTTCGAATCCAAGCTTAGTAAACGAATAGGGGACGAGTATATTTCAGTAAACTTTGAGTTTCGAATAGAAACCAATGTCACGTTGCTCGGTTGAAGGGTAAAATCTTGTACGTCACTAATATTTGTAAAAGTTTCGATGGTTTCGAATAAAAGGATCGAAGTATAAATACGCAGTTTGTACCCTTTTAAGATACCAGTTTTTGAAAAGCTTTACAACCAAAATATAGTAGAAGGAAATGGCATTATTGAAATCGTTGAAACAATTGAAAATCAAATCTAATAATTTCGGTAACTTTGATAATTGGTATGTACTAGCTAACATTTTTTTAAATTTAAATTTAGGTTTGGTAGCACAGAGGTTCGGTTCAACTCAAAGTAGCTTAATAATTTATTAACTTCATTTACAATTATTTTTATAGCGTTTGTTAAATATGACTGGAACGACGGTTTAAATTTAGAATCTTTGTTAACTGAAGATGAGATTCAAATGAGGTAAAATCTTTGTAACATTAATATATCGCTCTAAACTATGTGCTTAATTTTATAGGGATGTAGCTCGAGACTATTGTCAAAGCAAATTGTTACCTAGGGTAACCAAAGCTTTTAGAACTGAAAGTAACTTTCTATTTATTTAATACTTTTATTTAAATTTGAATTTTAGCTTTTAACAACGAGATCATGAGTGAGATGGGTAAACTTGGGCTTTTAGGTTGTACTATCGAAGGGTACAACTGCGCCGGTGCTTCCAGCGTAGCTTATGGTTTAGTTGCCCGTGAAGTGGAAAGGTAGTTTCCAATCGATTACATATTTTATTAATATTAATATTTAGAGTAGACAGTGGGTACCGTTCTGCTATGTCAGTTCAATCTTCCTTAGTTATGCACCCTATCTACGCTTACGGTACTGACGCTCAGAAGGAGAAATATCTACCCAAGCTAGGTAATTTGTTTTACCATTTTTCTGTACGTTTCTAAAGTTGGTAGCGAGTGGAGAGTGGATCGGATGTTTCGGATTGACCGAACCTAACCATGGTTCCGATCCCGGTTCGATGGAAACCTACGCTACCGAAGATAGTGACGGATACACCTTAAACGGATCGAAAACTTGGATTACTAATTCGCCAGTGGCTGACGTATTCGTAGTTTGGGCTAAAGTTAAGGGTGGAAAGGATGACGGTGTAATCCGTGGTTTCGTACTGGAAAAAGTACTCTCTTTTTAGTCAAACCCATCTATTTACCGTTTATTTTCTAGGGTATGGAAGGGTTATCGGCACCTAAGATCGAAGGAAAATTCAGTTTAAGAGCTTCGATCACAGGTATGATCATGATGGACGGCGTAAAAGTTTCCAAGGACGCGTTACTTCCTAATGTCAAAGGCCTAAAGGTACTTTTTAATAAAAGGACTTGACTAATATGGAAAACTATAGGGTCCTTTTGGCTGTCTCAACAAAGCTAGGTATGGTATCGCCTGGGGTGCTCTAGGGGCAGCTGAGGCATGTCTATACCAGGCTCGTAACTACGCTCTCGACCGAAAACAGTTTGGTACTCCCTTAGCTCGCTTCCAACTTATTCAGAAGAAGTTCGCTGATGCCCATACCGAAGTAACTTTTCTGTCTAACTCTTCCTTTAACACTGAACTATCTAGATTGCTTTAGGTTTACAGGCTTGCCTTCAGGTCGGTAGACTTCAGGATAATAGCCAATCCTCGCCGGAAATGGTATCGTTAATCAAACGCAACTCCTGCGGTAAATCATTGCACATTGCCCGTGAGATGCGTGACGTCCTTGGTGGTAACGGTATTTCCGATGAGTACCATATCGTTAGACATGTACTTAACCTTGAGGCCGTAAACACTTATGAAGGTACCCATGACATTCATGCTCTTATTCTTGGTAGAGCTATCACCGGATTACCCGCTTTCTCAGCTACTGATTAATAAAACTGATCTCTGATCGCAAAAATTGGGTTTGTTAGTTTGAATTTAAAAAGTTTTTTGGAGGACGACCTTTTCTAGAAACTCTAGGGAAAAGTACATTAAATACTACCGGAATGTTAAGACAATCGTATACTACACTTTTAACTGATTAAATTAAAGCGTATACAAATTGAAAGTTAAAAGCTAAATAAATGGCTTTTAATGCTTGAAACATTTGTACAAAAGTGTAGAATATGTTATACTGAGAGGCACATAGTTCATCGGACAAATTTAATATTAGATTTAGTTAAGTATACTAAATTAAAATACAAATTTTATTGTGGTTATTTTTTCATCCAAGTAAAATAAAAGTTATTTATTAAATAAAATATTTAATATTGTTAAGAAATTCACTTTTATTATCTTCAGTATATTTAATATTTTTTATTAACTTTTTTAGTTGGAGTATTTAATTTGCTAATTTGAGTTATTAGAAGTTTAAATTTAGCCATTTTATAAAGCATTAAATATTAACAAAATAAATACACTAAGCTATTAGCTTAAAAATTCTTATAATATAGTTAAGCTAATCAGTTTTAAAAATTAAAAAATCTATACATTGAAATATTAAAATTCAAATAAAGTATATTTATCTATTTAAAATGATTGTCTATTATCTCTATCTATTTTTTATTTCTCCTTTCTATATAATAAAAGCTTATTTAAAACTATCTAATAAAGTAATTTTTTTTTAAATTATTATTTTTTATTTTAACTATTTTTTTTACTAACTTTTATACTATAGAGCTTATATTTTATTTTTTTAAATAATTAAAAGTTACATAAAGTAAGGCCTAAATATAAAAAAGTAATATATAAATTATTTTTAGTAATAAAAGCAATAGTATTTTTGCTATGTAAACTAAAATATTATCTATAAATAAAGTTTTAATTATATGTTTATATATTAAAAATACTATTAGAAAATATAATTTAATAAACTATTTAGCTATAAAAATTCAAAAACTACTATAAAATACATTAGCTATCTAAACTATATTACTATATATTTTTTAAAATTTATTTTTAAGTTATTATTATTATTTTTAATTTAATACTACTAATATTTAGCTATATTTTAAATATTTACTTTATATAATGAAGTAATTTAAGCTAATATTTCAGCTTTTTAAAATTTAAAATAGTATTATAAGCTATTTTTTATAATTTGTTAAGTAATTTTTTTTTAATATTTATAGTTATATTTGTAATTATAATTATTTATATATTAGTATATATAAAAAATTAAAATTTATTAATAAATTTTTACTTTAAAAGTAACTATTAGTTTATTTTTAATTTTATTATATATTTTTTATTAAAATTAAAATTTTAAAAATAAATAGTAATTTTTTAAATATATTAATATATTATTAATTTAATAGTTTAACTTAAAATTATTAATATTAATATGCTATTATATTAAAAAATATATTATTTTAATCTAAAAAAAGCTTAAATTATATATTAGCTATATTACTTAAAATATAAATTTACAAAATTATTAAATAAAGGTATTATATTAGTAAAATTTATATAAACTATTTAAATATATATTATTCAATTAGAACATTTTTTATTAATGAATTATAATATTATTTTAATTTTAAAATAATTTACTTTTATATTAATATTTTATTTTAAGCTTATCTATTTATAATTTTTAAAGTTTATTTAGCATTTTTAAAAATTATTAATATACTATTTAAAGATTTATTTTATTTTAAATAAACTTATATATATATATTTATATTTGAGATTTTAAAAAAGCTTTATAAATATTATTTATATAAGCTTATTTAATTTATATTAGTATTATATTAATTTATTTTTTATTTTATTATTATTTTTAAAACTAGTATTTGTATTTAATATTTTATAAATATTTTTTTATAAATTTGTTATATAGTTTTAATAATTTTATATAATATAACTTACTACTTTTTTTTATATAAGATTTATATATATTATTTTATAAATAAATATTTTTAATTCTTTTTTAATTAAGTTTTCTAATTATTTTATAAACTATATTTAAAGTTATAAGCTAGTTTATCTATTTTATAACTTTTTTAGTAGATTTTACTTATACTTTAGTTTTTTTTAACTTTTTTTTATTTATATTATTTTTCTTATTTAAGTTTTTTTTACTTATTTTTTTATTTTCTTAACAAGTATAGTTATAACATAGCTAATTAAAATAAATTTAATAAATTTAAAAGTTGGCTTTAAAAGGTAAAGTTAATAAGCTTAATATTGCAATTCTTAAAAAAAATAGGAAGAAGTTCTAAAATTTAAAAGAATAGTTAAGAATATTTATAATTTTCAAAAGTTAATACTTTATTTAACATAAAGATTAAATTTATTATTGTTTAATGTTTTTGGACTTTGTATTACTTATTAGGTATAACTTATCCTTTAATAATGAATATGGTGTTAGTTTGAAAGTAGGAAGCATATTAGTAAACTCTTTTATTATAGAGTTAATAGTTTTCTTTTTTCAAACTTCTAGTTCAAATTACTGGTTTTTAACAAAATATCTCCCTTTCTCAAACTGAGTCTAAGTTGTAAATAACTGAAAGAAAAGTTAATTAATTAAAATTTTTTTGTATGATATATGGTGGCATATAGTTAAAATTAGCTAATTATACAATTTATAAATGTATGTATTTTGAATAAAAATAGTTGATAGGCTACATACTAAGGAGCTGAACTCAAATATAAAAAATTACATATCTCTAAAATATAAAGTTATCAGTTGATAAAATAGTAGGTTATCCATAAAAGTGTTAGCGTATTGTGTATGCATACAGCAATATAAGCCTTAATTATTGGACTGATATCTAATTTCTTGGGGTTTCAAACTAAAGTATTCCTTTTGAGGTTTTTATCTTATCTTAATAGCATACGTTTTTATGATTGGGCCCTGGTTTGTATACGTATTACTTTCGATGTAAAGATAAAAACCAGATATTTATTTATGGTGGATAAAGGCTACAATAGTTCGAAATATTCGAATTAGCAACCCGTTTCTGGCTTAAATAATCTAGTTTTAGAAAGGGATTGGGGATATGCTTTAAGATCCTACAAGCCCATCTAATTTAAAGTATTCTTTTAATGTGTAGTATATACTTATTTAACTTGTCTCAAACTTAGTAGTAGCTCGTTAAGAGGAACTTACATTTAACGAAACCATTTCAAACTTGAGCTAGATTCAGGTCAGCTTCAAACTTGGTGATGGCCCGGTAAGCATCTTTATATTCAGTCTTAATTACAAGCTTACAGCAGGCATAGCCGAGAATGTTTTATAGTCTATATTCAGCTCAAATTACAAACTTATTAAACCAAATAAAAAATCAATGTGATATATCCCTTTATGCGTACTTAAAAATTATATATGCAGGCAGCCATCTGAGCGCCTTAAATTAAGAATTAGTAATCGTGACGGTTGAGTGACTTTTAAGTTATAGCATAGACTTGTCAAAATCATTGAATTACCATCAGTAGATCGGATTAGTGGAGTTTAACTTAAAGCTTATTCGAAGCATATTTTAATATTTTCATAGGACATTGGAAACTAAAGGATTCTAATCAAAGTGAATTTGAGGGTAGGTTCAATGGTTGGAGAAGGATGACGTCCCTTGAAAAAATAACAGCAGATAAAAATCAGCAGCTGACAAGCTTATTGTATAAATAGAGAGGGCTGAGTGATTCTGATTACTTTATAAAAAAGCGTTTAAAAATTGAAAATTACAACATTTACAAGCAATATTCAGAAGATAAGTGAAAAATATGGTAAACATAATTGATATCCGTACTGACTCTAAGAGTTTGAACGTAAAGCAGCTGGTGCTAGAAGGGATAAGTCAGCCCCAAGGTCAACGCAGCTTACCTACCTTAATATTATATGACGACGTAGGTTTACAGCTTTTCGATGCTATCACTTATTTGGATGAATATTACTTGACCACTGCTGAAATAGATATATTAGAGCGTAAAGGTGACGAACTAGTGCAAGATTTTATAAAGGATGATAGTATTTTGATAGAGCTAGGATCTGGTGCCTTACGTAAGACCAAGTTGATATTGGATGCTATTGAAAGGAGCGAGAAAAAGGTAAAGTACTACGCTTTAGACCTGATGGAGAAGGAATTGGTCAAATCATTGGAAGCTTTACCGAAGTATCAATACGTAGAATGTTTCGGATTACACGGAACTTACGATGACGGTATAGAGTATATGAAGTCCTTCGGCTCTACTGTGGATAAAACTGTTATGTGGTTAGGTTCATCTATAGGAAACTTCAGTAGGCAGGAAGCTAGCCAGTTCTTGATACAGGTGAAGGATGCTTTGAATTTAGGCGACAAACTATTAGTTGGTATTGATTTGCGTAACGATGAAATTAAAGTTAGTAGAGCATACGATGACAGTGAAGGTATCTCTAATCAATTTATAATGAACGGACTGACCAACCTCAACACCATTATGGAACAGGATCTTATGGTACCTGACAAGTTTCAGTTCGTAAGTAAAGTTAATGACGCAGGAGGTTACCACGAATCACAATACCGATGTTTAGTAGCTCATACCGTAAGTTACAATGACAAGGAGACCGGTAACAACTACAGTATCGAGTTTTTAAAGGATGAGTTGATCCACGTTGAATTCTCGTTCAAGTTTAATAACCAAGAGATTGAGGACTTAGTCCAGCAAGTGCAAGTCAATTGGGCACAACAGATGTTAGATATAACTCAAAGTTACTCTTTGAACGTATTCTACAAATCTCCTTTATTTTTTACCAAACCTACTACCGTAGTACCTACTGAATCGGAATGGAACGAACTTTGGAAAAGCTGGGATTACGTATGCTATCACATGCTACCTGAAATTTTGCTAAATACTAAACCTGTTGAGCTACACCATCCTTTCATATTCTACCTAGGACATATACCAGCGTTTCTCGATATCCAACTTAGTAAGTACGATCCTACTCTACCTCTTACTGAACCTAACTCGTACATCACATACTTTGCACATGGGAGCGATTCGGATGTCGAAGATCTGACAAGGTGCTACGATCACTCTGAGGTACCTGATACTTGGCCCAATTTGGAAGATATTAAAAAATACCAGAAGGACGTACGTTTTAAATTAGATAAGGTTATGAAGAAAGAAATAGACAACTGTAAATTAGCTAAGGTGCTATCGTACGTGTTCGAACACCAGTGTATGCACTTGGAAACTATTATGTACATATTGATCCAGTCAAATCATTTAACTAAATCAAACCGTTTGACTTGCTCACCCAAACTCAATCAAATCCAGGCATCCGTTCCCAAAGCCAAGTGTGTAAGAAGTGAAATTACTCAAGTCTAGTTGGGTATTGACGGCGTGGAGGACAGCGACACTTCCTTCCAGCTTAAAACTAACGTCACTGATCGTATAGGCTGGGTTAACGAATCTAAAGCGTCCAAGCAACTCGAACCAATTCGAGTTCCATAATGAGCCTGTAACTAACTTCGAATATTAAATTAGACAAAGATTTAGATTTTATAAAGCTTTTACTTTTAATAAATAGGACTTATAATTGTAAAATTGTAATACTAATTTAAACTGTTCTAAAATACCATATTAATCATAATTTTTATTACAAGTAAAGTATTATTATTATTATAATTCTCTTTATAATATAAATAGAAAACTCTAGTCTGGGTATGTCTAGCTTGTAATTATATAGTTATGTTTTAAGTAAAGTTAACTTATGATATATAATTTTTTATACCAGTTCTAATAAATACTTTAGACGGTTTATCTTAAATAAAGAGTTATCCTTAAATAAAATTTAATATAATATTTCAAAAGCTAAAAACGATACTTTAATATATTATACTCAATTTGAAGTTAAATTTTTATAACCTAATTTAAGCTATATTAGTTTTCAGATATTTTTAATTTTTATAAAACAAAAACTTTATGAAATTGATACTCAATAATATTATTCTATTATATAGAGATATTTTGCTATACTTTTAATTTTAATATCCTTTAAACCTTAAAAAAAGTACTTTAAACCAGTATAGTTTTTTAGCTTTAAAAGTTACTTTAATATAATATAACCCTTTTTAATATTTTATTAAAATTTAAAAAGAGTGTTTAATAATATTATTAGCTTCTTTTAACCTTAGATTTCAAATATTTAGCAATATATATGTTTATAATTTAAAGCTAAAAGATAAAAAAAAGAGATAAATAAATAATATTTAGTTGATCTTTATAATATTAAAATCTTACAACTTTATAAAAAAAGCAACTTAAGTTAAAAATTTAAAATAATATACCTTAAACTTTTATAAAAGTAAATTAAGCTATTTATTTACTTTACTTGGATTGGAAATGTATAAAATAAATAAGATTTATAATATATTTTTAATATTTATATGTTAAATAATATATATTATTATATTAGTTATAAAATAATTAATTTACTAGTATTTTTTCTCTATTAAATATTTTTTTAATGGATTAAAAAAGTATAAAGTTAAAATTTAAAAAAAAAGAGTATATTTATATTAAGATACTTTTTTAATATTTAAACTTATAATTTATAATTATAAACTCTAAGCTAAAACTACTTTATTAAAAATATATAGCTATTAGTAAGTTTTTTTTAAATTAGTTTTACTAATATTTACTCTTTTATTTTATATAAAAATATAATTAATATTATTATTTTAAATATAAAGTTTTAATCTAATTTTTTTGAAAAAAAGTAATTAAAAAAATAGCTTTGCTATTATATAGCAAAGTTATATATTAAAATAGCTTAATAATTATTTAAATATTTTTTTTAATTTTTAAAATAAAATAGTTTAAGTAATACTTTTAGTATATTAAGTATTTTTTACACTTTTAAAATATAATTTTAATTAAATTTATATATATATAACTCTTATATTTATAATATAGCAATATAGATGTTATATTTAATAAATTTATATTTATTTATATAATAAGAATATATAAGTTTAAATAATATTATTTAAATAGTTAGTATGCTTATTTAATAATAATAATACTATTTTTATACTATACTATCTATTTTTTAAATTTTATTTTAGTAATATATTATAAGTTTAAAATAAAGATTTAATATTTTGCAAAGCCTAAAAACTATTTAAAAACCTTTTTAGCTTTACTATAAAAAATATATAACTTTATAACTTTATTAAATATAGTTTAGCAATTTATAATATTATATATTATAAAGTTATATATATTTATATATTTTTATATTTAATAGTTTACTTTTATAAATATTGTATAAGCTGTTTTCTTTTATTTTTTTAATATATAATATATTAATAATTTAATAAAATATATAAAAAGTAAATATATATTTTATTAGCTTAATTTTTAAAATTAAAATAAGCTACTTTTAAAAGTAATTAATTACTTATCTATTATTTAAAGTTATATTTTTATATAAATTATTATTTTGAAAATGCTAATAAAAGTTTTTTTGTTAAATATGATTTTCTTACTAAAAAGCTTTATTATTAAAAGATGTATAAATTTCATTATATAATAGATATTTAAATTTGTGCATTTTCTTTAGTCAAATTGAATCAATGCTAGTATTTTACCTTAAATTTATTTAATGATAAACTTTTAGTTAAAAATTACAACTTTAGTAAACATAGTTTATTTTATATTTATATTTGTTAACAATATATATATATATATTTAAAAAAGATATTACTGTTATATTAAGCTTAACCTCTTATAATTTTATATAATTAATAAAGCTTGGTTTTAAGAAATATTAAGCTAAATAATTGGATAATGTGAAATTGGAAATTTTGATTTGATAATATCTTCGTATAATTAAGCTGAGTATTTAAACTTGGCTTGAAGACTTAAATCGATGACGCAATTTTATGTTCAGAGTCTCATACTAATTTGTCTTGAGCATTTAGAGTATTAATTTCCTAACACTAGTTATCAACTATAAAAGTTTTGATAAAGTATATCGTATTCCTTACTAGATATACATTAATAAACTAACCAAGCTTAAATATGAAGGTATGCATACGATGAAAAGGCATATTTAACAACAAGCATACATTTTAGTTTCCGTCAACGATATGAGATTACATTTTCTACTAGCGATTGTAATAGTTGACACAATTCTATTTAAAACTAACACCAATATATTCTGAAAATCTTTTTATTGTGGAAAATAACCAGCATAACAAGGATGATATTGATAGCTTAGTTCTAGGATTTCTTTTACAAAGGTATAGCTTTTGGAGTGATTTTAAGACTGGTTTCTCAAAGGGTGTAGGCTTAATTGCTAATTTTTCGAATTTTGGTGTTCAACAACAAGTTCAAAAATATTTAGTTTGTACACACTGAATAATAAATAGATAATGTAAATGTATTGGTTTAAATTTATTTAAATGTAATACTGGTTTTATGTTTAATTCATGTTCTAGCCATATATGTTTATATTATACATTACTTATAAATATGGTGTTAATCACAGAAATTCAAATTAATAAATACTATATTATTTTATAATTTTAAACGTACTAAATACTATTATTTAATATGATAGATAGCAAGCCTCTAGCAAATCATTCTTAATAATTAATTTCCAAAAAATACAGTTATTGGTATTTCACATTTTTCCGAAACTATACATTTATGCTTTACGAACTGAGATTCTGTTGATAATATTCTAAACATGGCACCGCAAATAGTTTACGATGCCTTGAAAATAATGAACAAATTACAGTAAAAAAATATGGGGAAGCTTTTCACAATGATCAAAAGTTACGTCATTTTATTAACTGCGAACCACCTGGTTTTATTAGTAAAGATTTGAAAAGCAAGAAAGTGATAGCACGGATTTTTAATTTTCTTTTGTGACTACTTTTATTTTAGAAGACATGCTTTTAAAACTACACTTATTATTTATATTAGCTTTTGTCTATAACTTCAAGTTCTATAAATCTTATCCTGATAGACAACAACCTTTCAAGAAGCAGGAAAAGCTTTTTTTACGCCATGTAATTGGAGTCGACCCAACTCATCAGATCAAAGCTTCAACTTTAACCGAGTACCATGCCGAAAACCATCATAAAATCAACATCGATTTCAAAGATTTAGAATATTTTAAAGGGCATACAGTTGAAAGTCTTACTGAAAAACTTCAGAGCAAAGATCCACTATTTTTAAGGAATAATACTTCCTTACGAAAGACTGTTTTAGGGTTAGCAAGAATGGCTTCACACGCTTATTCTCCATTACCCGAAGTTCCTTGGGAAGATTTAGGCGAAAAATGGAGAGTGGTAACGTATTTTTAATAGTTTCAAAATTAATTTTTAAGCAGAACTCTACTTTTGGTTGGAATAATACATCAGTTCGCGGATACGTCTTTTCCAACACCGAGAAAGATAATTTAATCATTGCTTTTAAGGGAACTTCTTTTACTTTAATTCCTGGAGGAGATTGGGGCACAAGCCCTAGTGATAAATTATCGGTATTTTTTATTTATATAATTAAATTAAAGTTTTAAGGATAACCTTATGTTCTCGTGCTGCTGTGGTTCTACAAGCGGTATTAGAAAGGAAATTTGCAGTTGTGGTTTGGAAGAAAAGAAATGCTCAAGCAAATGCTTAAACGAACATTCCTCCAAGAATACAACCTACTTCCATGGCGCTTTGGTATACGTTTAGCATGTATTTAAACTAATTTTTAATAGGCTATTTATAATACTGTAAAGGAATTATACCCAGAGGCTAACTATTTACTGGTTGGTCATTCATTAGGAGGCTCATTAGCATCTTTGGTTGCTTTAGCTACTGGTGAATCGGCTATCACTTTCGAAGCACCTGGAGAAAGACTTTACGCAAGTCGTTTAGGATTATCTATTGAAGATAAACATAATTTAATTATTCACTTTGGTGTTAACTCTGATCCCCTTTACATGGGAACTTGGTAAAAATCCTTATATTTAAATAACTAATAAATTGTAGTAATGGCTCTTTTTCCGCTTGTTACTTGGCAGGTTACGACATGGATAGTAAATGTCATACTTCTCAACGTTGCACTTTCGATACCAAAAAAGGATTAGGTTGGTCTGACTCTCTCTTAAACCATAGAATTGATGCACTGATCGACGCTGTCTTTGAAGGATGGGCGGATGGTGATATTCTACTGGAGGACTTCTACTGTACTAACAATCAAACTTGTAAAGATTGTGAAGATTGGACCTTTGCTTAGACCGCTTAATTATGTATATTGACTATATTAAGTTACTTTAAGTAACTATTATATTATTATTAGTAAATTTATAAATATTGCTTATTTGTATTTTATTTTAAATATAAGTAAAATATTTGATAATGAAACTAGAAAATTTAAACTTAGAATATAAAAAGTGTATAATGTTAAAAATATATATATATATTCAGCTTTGTTGTTATTTACAAGGCTTTATAGACTATAGTGAATTTTAAAAAATACTAAACTTTGTTATTTATAACTGTATAAATTAAAATAAGCTTTTTTTACATATATACATATATTTTTGTATTTTATTTGTATTATTAAGTAGTTTAACATAACAAGTATACAATAATTTAAAAAAGCTAATAAAATATTTTAAACTTTGATATATTATATTTAAATAAAATATATTATTATTTATAATTTTTCAAAATATATTATTAATATATCTTTATACAAAAAAAAATAATTTTTTTATAATATAGTTATATAGTTAACTTTTACTTAATATTATTAAAACTATTTAAAAAATAATATAGCTTAAAAGTATGTTTTTAAAAAAGAGTATATTTAAAAATTATAATAACTATTTAAATAATATTATAAATTTTTAAAGCTTTATATAATAAATATTAATTATAAAGCTACTTTTAACTTAATTTAAAAAAAAATTAAAAACTATTAAGCTATTATAATATATAATTTTCCTAGTATATAATATAGCTATTATTATTTATTTTTTTATAATAACTAGAAAAAATATTAACTTTATATACTATATGTGACACTACAAGCTTTGTCACCTAGCTCACCTAACTGAGCCTCATTGATATCCATCTTTTTCTTAATTCATATATATTTTTCTTTTTTCTTTCTAAGATAACAAATACTAATTTTATCTTATTAAGCACTACTTAGTATAAAA
>JAWQFY010000994.1:0-16064 GCA_037055185.1 Capillidium rhysosporum
TAATAATACTTTTATATAATAAAATAAATATATAAAATAATAGTTATTTATATTATTTTAAATATTTATTTTATTATATAAAAGTATTATTAAAGCTAAATAGTAATAAATTATAAAATAGCTAAAAGAATATATAATTATAAATAGGTTTTTTTATTACTATATTTTATTAATATTAAGCTTTATTATAATAATTTAATAATTAGCAGGCTTATTTAAAAATTTTAATATAGTTTTAGTTTTAAATATATAAAACAAGTTATATATTAGTTAAAATAATGTAATTAGTTTAAATAGCTAGTTATATAATAAAATATAAGTATAGTTATACTAATAAAATATATTTATAATTTAAATATATTAATAACTTAATATTAAAATTGCTATTATAGTTTTTCTTTTAAATAGAAGTAGTTTAGTTTATCTTAGAAACTTTAGACTTTTTTCATTTTAAGGCTAACTATAAATAGAGCTAGTAAATTTCTTTATTATAAAAAAGAGAGTAAAGTATCTATAATAGAAAAACTAAAAAAGAAAAAAAGTAGCAAAATTTAGTGAGTAAACTCTATATATAAAGGTAAGTTTAAAGTTTCCAGTTTTTATTAAAAAATAGGATTAAATAAGTTTTTAACTTTTATTAAGAAAAATTCAGTTTAAATTTAAATTAATCAATTTTCTTATTACTAAATTATTTTAATTAAAATTCTTTTACACTACTTTTTAGTAAATTCTATTAACCTAAATAGAAAAATCAATTGCTTTTTTTAAATTATGCATCTAAAAGTATAAAATATATTATGAATAGCTGAAAGAGGTCAAATACCACTATGTTAGATCTCCTACCTGATAGGATTTTTATTTTTCAAATCCTTTGTATACATTTTCCAATTCTAGCCAACATTGTACACCTTTTTCTAAAATAACATCATCCTAAATAAAAAAAATGAAATGATTGTAGTGTATGTATACTATCGAAACACATGCTATATAGAGGAAAATATCAATGATTTTTACTGTTATAACTAAATTTCCAAGGTTTTGGATTCAACTAGTTGCTAGTTAAGTGGGGTTGCTTATGCTAGAATAAGTTTAAAGTTCAGATATTAAACTTTCCGCTAAATTTTCGTTAAAAATGGTAAAATTTAAGAGAGGGTGATGCCTGCAGGTTGGAAATTTATTAAGCCAATCATAAGTAAATCCAAGTTTAGGAATGAAGATAAACAGAAAATTGTAAAATCGTAAAAAGGTATTTTACCATGTGGTAATAGGAGAAATTAAAGAAAAGCTACATACGACAAAGATTTGTATAAACTTTTCTTGTGTTGCAGATATAACAAGATCGTGTACTCCCCCTTGCTGAAAGTATAAGCCTTTTGTTTGACATTCCAGCTTTACTTTTACGTATTTAGATTAATAAGAAATAAAGCTCTGGAGCCCTTGTATTAATTTTGTTCCCATATTTTTTTTACTAAATAAGTTAATAAATCTCCTTTAGCGATTTAGAAAGTTTTGCCACTCAAGGTAACTGAATTAATTACAAAATAGCCGCATAGTTTCAACTGTAACTACCCTGTCTATATCAGCATACATAATCAAAAGTACATTAGATGGATTGTTTAACCGGTTTTATAAGAGGGTTATGTGGAGGTAATGACAACCAGCAGAACGACCAACATAACTATACCAAACCCAACCCAACTAAATTCCCTACTTTAAATGACATACCACTAAATCAATGGCAGGATCCAGCTGAAGGTCAGCCTGGCTACAAACCAAGTCCCATACCTCAACCTAATGCCTCACCACCGTCAACTATAAGTTCGAGTATAACTCCTACTGTTGTTGCACCATCTCAACAAGAATTATCCAATATTAGATTAGCAGTCGAAAAGATGTGGGCCTTAGATGCTAATAGGCTAAATCCTGGCTTAGATGTAAATTTTATATTTATATAGATTATACTTACATTATTATAGTATGAGCTATTTTTACAATCGGCAATAAATAGTGAAATATCTCAAAAGATGTTCCGATACGTAAATGAAAGTCGTATAATGAAGATACCAACCTATAAATACTTTTACGATCTATTGGATAATTACCAATCCGAACTGGGACAGAGTGAAAAGTTTGGAAAAAAAGAATTTGCTGAGATTGACACTTTTCTCAAAGCTTTTACTACCACCAAACCAGGTCAGTACTTACATCAATACTTGGTAGCAAAGCGATTATGTAGTGGTGATCCAGTCACCTTCCAAAAGATGTTACATGACATTTGGTTCAAGCTCTACAAACGCGAAGCACATAACGACTCTTCAGCTTTCGAGCACGTGTTTTTAGGCGAAACTACCCGAGACGGGCAGGTACTCGGTCTACACAACTGGTTGTACTTCTATTACGAGGAGAAGGCAGGGCATCTAAACTACCACGGATACCTACCACCAAACCATTCCCACCCACTACAGGATCCCAGTGGTAAAGAACACCTTTTCCAAGTTCGCTTTACATGGAATGGATGCCAAAAACCCATCGGCACCGGGTTCGTAGGCACCAGCCCTGAGTTTGAACTAGCTCTTTATACTTTGATCTTCCTTGAAGATCAAGATTCTATCTCTGCCTCCTTCGGTGGGATCGAAACCGAAGTTGTAGTACACAGTTTTGTAAGTGGCTCCGCACGCAAGATTGGCTCCTGTTACCCCAAAGTCAAATAGATAGGCGTATACCTCTTATATTTCCACCTTGACCTTTTGAGTTCGTTGCTTTTTATCCGAAATTTCCTAACTTTTAATTTCCTAAAGTTTAATACTAAGTAGTACCTACCTAATGCTTTTACTGACCTTTATAACCTTTAGTATATAGGTTCATTACGTTTCAAATAATACCATTTATAATGCTTTTAACTAAATTTTGGTTGATTTACTATCTACTTTTTCACTCTAGTTTTGATATCATTTTGTATAGCTTTTTAAGAACAGATATCTATAGTATTTATTATATCTTCTAAACTTTATACAACAAGTTAAATTGTGTCTTTTGAAATACAAGTACTAATTTATTTGCACTCAATACTTTTTATAAAATAAGGTTGAGTTATAAAAATGAGATAAATTTGATATTTTAGGTTTTTAAAAAAATTTAAGTATCTATATTTTGACCTAATAAAATATCTAATCAAAAACAAACATTTAAAAAATATATAACCTAATTTTAAAAATATATAAAATACTAAATTAGTTACATTTTAAATATAAAAATAAATTAAAGGTTATTAAACTAATACTTATAATAATATAGCAGATAAAGAGGCAAAGAAAGGAGGAGAAAATTTACAAATTTTAATATATAAAAATGTAAAAATAAATTTAACTATTTTATATATAGCTTTCTAATATTTTGAAAATAGCATTATTAGTTAACTTTGAAATAAAAAAGCTTTTAAATAACTAAACAATAAAAAATTAACTTTATATATTTAGAATAAATAAAGAAAACTTATATATTTTATAGCTTATAATTATATATTAAAAAGAAAAATAGATTTTCTTTAAAAATATTAGAAATTTTTTTTAAATCATTTTATTAATAATACTTAGTAAAAATCAAATAGAAAAGCTAAGTTTATTTATAAGTTATTATATAATAAAAATATATTTAATATTTTAATTTAGTTATATATTTAATTATATATTAATGTATTTATTATAATTTTTAAATTATTACTTTTTAAAATAATTTAGTATTAGTTTTGTTTAACTTACATTTAATATTAATATAATATTAGTTTAAATAGCTTTTTATTAAGGAAAACATATTAAACTTTTAATTTATAATTAATTTAAATATATTATAAAATCATAATACTATTTTAAATCTTATAATAGCTAAAATATTAACTTAACTAGTTTAATTTAAATATACTTTTATATATTTAAAGCTACTTTTAAAAGTATGCAATCTATAAAGTTATTATAAAGTTCTATTATTTAGTAAAATAATAAACTACTAACTTTTGAAAATTTACTTTCAGTTTTATAACTTTATTTTAATTTGTTAGTAATAAATAAAAAATAAATTAATAAATCTTAGAATATTAAAATAAGCTTAAAATAAAGATTTGAGTTTTTTGTTCAGTTAGTTTAACTTAAAAGCTTTACTAAAGGTATACCTATAAATAAAGTTTAGTATAAGCTATTAGAGCTTAAAAAAATAATAAATCATACCTACTTTTAATAAATAATATTACTATATAAATATATTAAAAATTTATATTAAAATTAACTAAATATTATATAATAAGTTTTTTGTATACTTTTATATTATATTTTCTATTTTTTTTGGTTTATTTTTTTAAATATATTAAGATAGCAATTTATAAAAAAGGTTATTATAACTTTTTTCTTTACTTACTTTACCTATATTTTTTATATATATTTACTATTAATAAACTTATTTTTTTAGTTATATATATAATAAATTAACTATTTTATATATAAAAACTAATTAAATTTACTAGAAAAAAAACTAATATTAATAGTAAAACTATTATTTATTAGATTGTAACTATTATTAAGTCACTTATTAATAATAATGCTAATATTATAATAATATTTTTATATAAATTTCTAGATAAACTTATATTATTGATAGTTACTATATTATTATAATACTTTATATTATATAGTTTAGATATTAGCTCTAGTATGAAATTTAAAACTAGATATTACAGTTATAATTTTATTTCTTTATAGATTTTTAAATATAAATAAAACTTAATAGTTTTTAAATTTTGTAAAATAATATATAATTAAAATGGTTTGAAAAAAATAATTAATATAAGCTAAAAGTATACTTTTTAACTTTATTAACTATTTAAATAGTATAATTTAAACTAATAAATACAAATTCAATAATTATAATATTAAAAATAAAAATTATATAATAAGTTATAATTTATATTAATTTAATAGCTTTAAAGTTAATATTTAAAAAATACTTAATATATATATAAAAGATAATTTTAATTCTAATATTTATATATATTTATTTAAATAGTTTTATTTTAATTTTTTTTTAAAAAGTTTATTTAAAAAACTATCAAAATATTCTAATATATAACTTTACTATTCTTTATACTACTATAATAACTAAAAATTATAAAAAAGCTATATATATAATTTATATAAAATATTAGTATTAAGCTTTTTAACTAAAATAAAATTACTATCTTTATACTATATTTAGCTTAATCTTTAATTTAATTAAAAATACTTAAATATTTTTTTTAAGTAGTAAAAGAAAAAAATACTAAAAATTATAAAAAAATAATATATATACTATTTTACTTTAGTAATAAAATAAAATATTAGTAAAGCTAATTTAAAAAAACTTATAAAAAACTATAAGCTATAAATTTTAATAAAGTAGTTAAAGCTTAAAATTTATAGTTTTTAGCTATAAAGTATAGAATTAAATATTAAAAATATACTTTAATATATATATTTTTTTAATTTAAATATTAAAAAATTTAAAATTTATAAATATAAATATATTTAAATTTTAAAAAAATATAAAACTAATAATAGTATTAGTTATAATATAGTTAATTTACTTTTTAAAAATTTAACTTTTATATAACTTTTAGTAAAGTATACTTAAAGCTTTAAAATAATATTTATTTATTTAGTTAAATTTTTTATTTATTAAGTTTTTAAAAAAATTCTAACTTAAAATTAAATTTATTTATAAAAAATTAATATATAAGCTAATAGTATTTTAATTATTAATAAATATTTAAGTAAAAAATAAAAAACATTTTTTTTAGCTAAATTAAGTAATAAAATATTTAGTTATACTATAATAAATTTTTATATATAAGATTTATTATAGTAAATATTTAATTATTTTTTATTTATTTATTTTATTTTAGTTAAGCTTTTTATTAAATTAAAATCTAAAAATAAATAAATAATTTTTTTTAATATTAACTTTAATAAATTAAAGCTTAAAAATAAATACTTTAACTTTTATTTTTTTAAATATTATTTACTAAATAAAAATACTTACCTAAATAAGCTAATAATATATTTTATAATAATTTAAAAATAAACTTTAATATTATAATTTTTAACTAATTTTAAAAAAATTAATTTTGCTAAATATTTAAATAATATATATATTTTAATAAACTATAAAAAAAATAGATATATTTACTTTTATTACTTTTTATATTATTATATTTATAGTTTGTAAAATCTTTACTTAGTTATATTATATTATTTTTAAATATTTATGAATTAAAACTAATTATTATATTTTGCTATTAACTTTTTAAATAAAAAGTTTTAAAAAAATATAAGGATTTATTTAAATAGTGAAAAAAATGTTTTGTATAAATATAAATTATAATAAATAATTTTAAAATAATATTAAAAATAGAAATTATTAAAAAAAGTAAACAATTTAAATCTATTAAAGCTAGTTCTAATAGTATTAAAAAAGCTATAAGTATAGCACTGATAATATAATAATGATATTTATTAAAAGAATTTATTTACCTAAAATATTATTAAAAAAAAAGCTAAAGTATTTTTTTTCTTTTAAATAATAATAAATTATTATTTTCTAAACTTTTTTTAGAAATTTTTATACTTTTTTTTATAAAAATATTTATTTTTAGGTTATTTATATATATATTTATCTTTATATTTAGAAAAGCTTAGATTATTATTTATAAAAAGTAAAAAATAAGATAAATAAGCTTATTATAGTAAAAAAGGCTAAAAAAAAAGATAAAATTAAAAGCCTTTATATTTTTAATAAAAAAGTAGCTAGTTATTTTTTAATTTAGATATTATAAATAAAAATATATAAAACTAATAAAATATTAATAAATATAGCTTTATTATTATTAAAATTTACAATTATAATAAAAATAATAATATTTAATTAAAAATTCCAGTTTTTTTAAATAAAAATAAACTAAAAAAAATAGCAAAATCTAATATAATAATAAAACTAAAGCTAATATTTTAAATTTTTATATAATTTTTTAAAAATATTTAAAATATATTAAACTTTACTTTTCAGCTTATTATAGTAATTATAAAACTTTAAATAGTTAATATAATTGTAATATTTTATTACTTAGCAAATTTTTAAATTATTGTTTTAATAATTATTCTTATTATTTTTTATCTTTTTTTTTCAGCCTTATTTAATTTTTATTATTTTTTCTTCTATTTCAGATAACAAAATTATATAAATTTATCTTGATAACTTTATATAATAAATTTCAACAATTTAATCAAAATTTTAAATAAAAAAATACTTTTTATTTCATTATTCTTACTTAACTTTATAAGTTCAGTATCTAAAAATAAGTTTAGTATAGCTACTAGTGCTAATTAATAAAAAACTTTACCTTGTTAATGTATAACAAATTATGATAGCTAACAACTTAAATTTCTACAAAATTACTTTAAATATACTAAATTACTTATAAAGCTAACATTGCTATACTATAGTAAAATATTTTTATTTGTTTCTTATTTTTGTTTTATTTTTATTTTTCTATTTTATTAGAAATGTAAAAGCTATTCAAAATTGTAAATACCCTTATCTTCTCTTATAAATTCTATATATTGAATTTAGTTACTTCTTTACTATTAGATAATTTATAATTCTTGCAGCTATACTATTTGTAACCTGGACTACTTATAAACACATGTTAATTTTGCTACCAAATTTTTGCCAATCTTGCTTATTTACATTGCTTACTAAGTATTTATATTTATTACTACTATAATTAATAATAAAGTTAATTTTATTCTATTACTATTTACTAACTTCTTTGTATAAATACTTATATTTACTACCATCTTTACATTATAAAATTTTGTACTGCACAATGTAAAAATCACTACTAGTATTATACTAAAGACTAAAGGTCACAATAATATTAAAAAAAGTAATAAAGTTAATAAAAAAATAATATTTTTATTTTATATTTAATTATTTATTATTATTCATTTTTAAGTATTACTACTAAAATTTTTTCAAATTATAACTTATATTAAATATTATTTTTTTGTAAATTATAAAAAAAATTATATAGCTGTTTTAGTTATAATAATAATAAAAAGAAAATAATTTACTTACTTTTAGCCTTTAATTTTTACTACTAGTCTTTTAAAAATAAATTTCTATTTTTAAAATTTAATAAAGAAATTTATTACTACTAAATTAGATAAACCTTTCTAAGCTTTTTTTTATACATTGTACTTTATTTAAGTGCTTTAGCTAAATTATTTGCTACTTAGATTTTTAAATCTTTTAAACTTTAATTTTTAAAATTTTAAAATTTTAAAATTTTAAAGATATTAGATAAAAATTTAAATACTATATTACCTTAAAATTATATATTTTTATAAGATTAAAAAAATATAATATTAAAAAATTAAAAGTAAACCATTTTTCTATAAAACTAAAATTTTAATTATTTACTTTACCTTACTTTTACTATAAATATTAATTATATTAAGTTATAATTAATGTAAAGTTTATTAAATTTTGTATTTAGCAGTTACTATTATAGATTGTATTATAGATATATTTTATACCTATTATTTCATTAAATATTTACTTTTAAAAAGTTTAACTTGCTACTATCTACTTTTTTTCTTAGTTTTTACTTTCTACAGTTTTAAAGATAACCAACATTTCCAACCTTGCTCTTTTAGCTTTATTAATATTTTTTAGATCATATATATATTTTTATCTCTAGACTGAACGTACTTCTATGTTTCTTATAAATTTAATACAGTGTATTACACAAGAAAATAACTGAACTACCCATTATGCTAATAAAATCCATCAAAAATTAACATATAATTAGTTTAATTAAAACAACTAAGTATTTAAAAATCCATAAATTTAGATTTAAACTGCAAGTTTTCTTATTTTGAACTTTAAAATCTTACCGAAATATTTATTAAATTAGAAACTTCAAAAATGCTTATAATAGATTTATAAAGTTAAATTCAGCTTTATTTGGATAAAATTACAAATGTCCTAAAGCTGAACTTTGAATATTTTATTGGAGATCTGGTTTATAAATTAATAACAAAGCTGTTTTTCCCATATATATTTTAAATCACTCTTTTCTAAAATAAGTTGTTAGACAAATTTCCTTGTACTGATAAAATACTGTTAACAATAAACACTAAAGATGCACCAACAATTTAAAATAGGTATCAGATCCATCCAAGTCGGGAAATTTGTTATTTAGATCTGGATTTTAGTTTATAGTTCCAATAAATATCAACAACTAACCAACAAATAGTCAATTAGGATTAAAAGTGTTAGCAACAAGGAGAAAATTTATTATTCTTATTTTATTGCGGATACGTTATATTAGTCCGCACTTAAACTTAAGCAAAGCTATTCACCCAAATTTTAATTCACTAAATAATTATTCTCCTTTGGTTAATAGTATACTCGGCTTTTTTAAAAGGAAGAATATCAAGTCATACAAGAACCGTAACCCTTACTGTTGTAAAATCAATTTGGAATAGAAGAACACTCTTATAAGAACATATATACATGACGTTTCAGAGAAGTATAAAGAGAAACGAGAGCTTGAAACTTTCCTTAAACAACAATTTAAAGCAGAATCAAAAATCAAAATGGTATATTCAGGCATAAGAACTCGTGATGGAAGCAATTCAACCAATACCACTAAAAGTAAGAAAACGAATGGGAAAAAAAATAGGGGTAACAAGGAACCAATCCGCCAAAAGCTACCTGCCAACCAGCCCGTACCTAGTGGAACTGACAATACCGTCTACGTATCCGACTTTTCAGGACGTAAGAAAGCTTTACTTGTTGGAATAAACTACTTCGGAACAGGCTCAGAATTGGGTGGATGCATAAACGATGTTCAAAATGTAAAGTCGTTCATTACTGAGCATTACGGTTTCAATGAGTATGATATGATTGTACTTACTGATGACCAAAAGGATCCTAAACGTATACCTACTCGTGCCAACATTATCCAAGCTATGCGCTGGTTGGTAGATAATGCGCATCCCAACGACTCATTCTTTTTCCACTACTCGGGACACGGTGGTTCTGTTGAGGACTTGGATGGTGACGAATCGGACGGTTTTGACGAATGTATTTGCCCTGTAGATTACGCTGAAGCTGGAAATATCATTGATGACGAATTGAATGATATAATGGTTAAACCATTACCTAAAGGATGTAGATTGACCGCCATATTCGACTGCTGTCATTCCGGTACCGCTTTAGATTTACCTTACATGTACGATGAGTTCGCCAGATTAAAGGCTTACTCGCCCGCTAAAGTTGCTAAGGTTATTTACTCAGATTTAGGTAAAAAATACATGATGGGGGATTTAGCTGGTGCCATGCTGGCCCTTAAGAACGGTTACAACGCTTTAGCTTCGGGTCACAAAGCAAAACAGAACGAGGAAAAGAAGGGTTCCTTGGCTGATGTAGTCATGTTTTCAGGGTAATTTTTAATTTTCAGACTTATATGATGCTAACTTTAATGTATATTTAGATGTATGGATACTCAAACTTCCGCCGATATTTATTTGAAAGATGTAGGCAGAACTGGTGCTCTCTCGCACGCAATTATTCAATCATTAATATCTAACCCACATGCTACTTCTTATATTCAATTGCTTAATGATATTAGAGCTTATATGGAAAAGGGGAAATATACTCAGGTGCCCATGCTTTCTACTGGCCGTCCTATGGATATGAACACTGGTTTCAATATGTAGCCTGTATGAACTAGAAGTTTATTTTAGCTTGTTAAGTATGAGTTATTACTATGTAATGGTATCATTTTTCTTATAAATTTTTTGCTTTTTTGCTCACTTATTAATTATTTTTAAATAGTTTTTATAGTCCTAAAACTTATAAAATCTTAATATACTGGTAAAAAATTTAGTAAAGATAATAAAATAATAGAATATCTCAAAAATAACTAATAAGGTATAAAATAGGATTTAAAATAAAAAATATATAGAAATATGTATTATAAGAATAAATAAAATAAAAATAGGATATTTTAATAACTAATAATTAATTTAAAAGTACTTTAATACATTTAAAATATATCATAGTTAATTTAAAGTTTTAAATTTTATAAATAACTATTATAAATTAGATAATAATTATTTCATATTAAACCAAACATTAAATGCTATTTTATAATACAAAAATAATTAAAATTATTTTATAACTTTTAAAATGAGCTTTATTTAAACTTAAAAATTTATAATATTTTTAAATTAAATTAGGAAGTATATTAAGTAATAATTAAATTAAATTTTTAAAATTAGAAAAAATTCTATTATTAAATAGTTACAAAATAAAATTAAACATACTATATAATAAGTAAAGTAAAAAAAAAATGAAAAAAATATAAATTAAATTATAAAAAATATATTGTTTTTATAAAAATTTAAAATAAATGATGGTAATATTATATATTAATTTTTTAGCTAGTATAAATTTGATTATTAAAAAAGACAAGCTTATTATATAGTAGTAAGTCTATTAAAATAGTAAAAATTATATTTTTACTATTATATAATAAGATTTTTTACAGAAAAATTAAGTAATTTTATAATTAAATTTTATATAAAAATTTGGTTTTAATATATAGCAAAAAGATTTATAATATTTATAATAGTAAATGCTATAAAATTAAAATTTTAATTTTTAAAGTTTAAAAATTTATATAAAACTAAAATTAAAATCAAGATAAGTTTTTAAAAAAAATTAAATAAACTAATAGCTTAATAATAAATCATAAAATTTTTTTAAAGCTAAAAGTACTATATTTAATTATAATAGTAAAAATTGTTTTAAATTAAAAGAAAATAATATTGCTTATTTAAAATAGTTATAATAAACTACATTATTTTAAATTAAGTAAATTTTATTTAAATTAGTAGTAAAAATAAAAATAAAATTTAGTAAAGTATAAGAAAATAAAAAAAAATAAAAGATAGCTAGCTAAAATAAATATTAACTATATATATAAAGCTAATCTTTTATTTAGAAATATACTATTTTATATATTTTTTATTTTAAAATTTTCATTAAATTTTTTTAAGTATTAATTAAAAAATATTTTAAATTTTATAAAAAATAATTTATATAAAATATAAAAAATAATAAAAAGTATTTATAGTTATATATTTATTTAATAAATTTTAGTATAAATTTATAATAACTAATAAAAACTTAATTATTTTAAAAAAAATATATTATTTAAATTAACTAGTATTAAAGTTAAAAAATATAAAAAAATATAAAATACTTATATATAATAATATATAAGTAATTAAATAAAAGCTAATAGCTTTAATATTTAAGAAAATTATAAAAAGCTAAATATAAAAGATATTTTAATCAATTTTTTAATAAATATAAATAGTTAAATTTAATACTTTATAAATTTAATTAGTTATATTTAAATTATATGCTTTAAATATTAAAATTTATAAAAATTAAAAAATATAACATTATAGCTATAAATATTAACTTAAAATATGA
This sequence comes from Capillidium rhysosporum, assembly GCA_037055185.1. Taxonomy (NCBI): domain Eukaryota; kingdom Fungi; phylum Entomophthoromycota; class Entomophthoromycetes; order Entomophthorales; family Capillidiaceae; genus Capillidium; species Capillidium rhysosporum. The sequence goes on from JAWQFY010000994.1 coordinate 12,595, forward strand.
TATTAAATTTAGATAAAAGTTTAGTTATTTTAAATAAAACTATTAAATTTTATATTTTATATAAAATAAAAAATTAAATTTAAAGCTAAAATTAAATACCTTTTTTAAAATAAAATTTTATTAATTAATTAACTATATTAGTTATTTTTATAACATCTATTTTTTAGTAAAATACTAGTAGTAATTTTTATATTATATAGTACAAAATACTATAATAAAGAAGTGGTAGTAAATATAAGTATTTATAAAAAAAAAGTTAGTAGATAATAATAAATTAAGATTAACTTTATTATTAATTATAGTAGCAATAAATATAAATGCCTAATAAGTAATATAAATAAGCAAAATTAGTAGTAATTTGGTAATAAAATTGATATATATTTATAATTAGTTTAGGTTATAAATGATAATAGCCATAAAAACTACAAACTAACTAATAGAAAAAAAATAACCAAATTTAATATATAGAATTTATAAAAGAAAATAAAAGTATTTATATTTTAAATAGCTTTTATATATTTAAAAAAATAGAAAAATAAAAATAAAAATAAAAATAAATAAAAAATAAAAAACAAAAATAAAATTTTATTATTATATAGCAGAAATGGGTTTATAAGTAATTTTATATAATTTAAAATAGTTTTTATAAAAAGTTGAATTATTAGCTATTATAATTTATTATATATTAGTAAGACAAAGTTTTTTATTAATTAGTATTGATAGCTATACTAAACTTATTTTAGACTTTAAACTTATAAGTTTTTAAGTGAGAATAATAAAATAAAAAATATTTCTTTATTTAAAATTTTAATTAAATTGTTAAAATTTGTTATATAAAGTTATTAAAATAAATTTATTTAATTTTATTATTTAAAACTAGAGGAAAAAATAATAATAATCAAATAAGCTTAAAAATAAAAGATAGAAAATAATAAAAATTATTATTAAATTAGCAACTTATAAAGTTGCTAAGTAATATAAAATTGTAATTTTACTACTTTATTTTAAAATTTAATAAATAAAGAATAAATATTTTTATAATACTTAAAAAAAATCTGCTAATTATTTAAAATTTTCTAATTATTAGTATTAAAATATAAGTTTTAAATTTATTTTAATTAAAAAAATTATTTCTTTTATTTTAATATTTTTTTATTAAAGTTATATTTTAAACTTAGTTTATTTTAACTTTTAAACTTTATTAATTTTAATAAAAAAAAGTAAAATTATATATATTTTTTTATTTTAACAAAAAAGTATATATATATTTATATATAAATAAATATTAAATAATTTATATTAATATATTTTAAGTATAATAAACTTATATATACTTTTAGTTTTATATTTTAAGATTTTTTTAGCTGATATAATTTAATATTAAAAATACTACTTAAATTTTATATATATACTTTATAATAGCTATTATTTACTTATAATTTTTAAAGTTTTTTTTATTTAATAAAAATATAATATATTAAAATTAATAAAATATTTTTTATATTATCTTAATAATTTACTAAATAATTTAATAAACTATATATAATAAATAAAGTATAGCTAGTATAATATAACTATATTATTATCAATATTATTAAAAATAATATATATTAATTTTTAAATAAATAAAATAAATAATAAGTTTAAATTAATTTTTTTTATTGTATAATTTACTTTTTTAAAATATTTTTAACTTTTTTAAAACTATTATTTAATTATCTAAATTATTTAAATTTAAAAGTATTTAAAATTTTTATATTGCTATTTTTAGCAATTATTTATATATTATTTTTTTAAACTTTTAACCACTATATTTATATGTATCATTTAGTTTATTTTTTTACTACTTAATTTTATTATCTTATTATTTTTAAAAAAAATTTTGTTTATTTTTTATATACTTTTTAAAAATATTTTAATTTAAACTTTTAATTATTTAAAGTAGTTAAATTTTATAATATTTTATAATATTTTATAATTTATTTTAATAATAATTATAAAGCTATTTATTTTATTTTTATTAATTTTGTAACATTCCATCACTCAGCAACTTTATAAGTTGCTGACTTAATGATTATTTTTATTAATTTTTACTATCTTTTTCCAAACTTATTTAATTTTCATTATTTTCTCTTTTATTTTTAGATAATAAAATTACTTAAATCTATCTTAACAATTTAATTGAAAATTTGAATAAAGAATAATTCTTTGTTCTGTTACTCTTACTTAAAAACTTATAAGTTCAGCATCTAAAAACAAGTTTAGTATAGCTGCCAGTGCTAATTAATAAAGAACTTTACCTTACCAACATATAACAAATCACAACTGCTAACAACTCAATCTATTATAAAACCATTTTGAATTATACCAAATTATATGAAAAAACGCCACTGCTAAATAATAGTAAGACATTCACATTTACTTCTTGTTTTTGCATTATTTTTATTTCTTTATTTTGTTGGAGATGTAGAGGCCATAAAAATTGCAGATGCCCTCATCTTCTCCTACAAATCCTATATATAGGATTTAGTTACCTTTTCACTATTGGATAGTTTGTAGTTCTTGCAGCCATTACTACCCACAACCTGGACTATTTACATACATATGTTAACTTTACCTCCAAATTTCTGCCAATATTGCTTATTCATATTGCTTACTAGGCATTCATGTTTGTTGCTACTATAATCAATAACAAAATTGATCTCACTTTGTTGCTATTTACTAACTTTTTTGTGCAAATGCTCACCTTCATTGCTATCTTTGCTTTGTAGTATTTTGTACTGCATAATATAAAAATTGCTACTAGTGTTATACCAAAGACCAAATATTACAAATTTTATAAGTTTTAAATAAATAATTTTTTAATATTATAATAAATTTTTTTATTTTAATAAACTTTTTAATTAACTATTTTTATTTTTATTTTTATTTTTATTTTTATTTTAAAAATATTTATTTTAAATTATTTAATTACTATATAGCTAGCTATTAAGTTAACCTTTTTTTATATAGCTTATTATAGCTAAAAATAAAAACTCTAATTTTTAAATACCCTTTATATAAAAGCTATACTTAATTTTATATTATTGTTTTAACTTTAAATAATATAATAAAAAATTTTATATTAAAATTTACTTTTAACTTTTTTATAAAATAATATAAAAAGTAAAAGTATATATAAAACTGAAAAAACTTTAAAGCTTTATTATTTTTATATATTTATTTTTAAAAACTTTTTTCTATTTATTTTTTACTATATTAAATTACTAATAATTTACTTAAAAATCATTTTTATTTAAATTACTTTATAATATTTAAAGTATATAGATTTTAAATATTATTTTAATAATAAATTACTAAATTTTTTATTTATTTTTAGTTTTATATTTTTTACTTTTAAAATAATTATTGTGACATCACAAGCTTTGTCACCTAGCTCACCTAACTGAGCCTCATTGATATCCATCTTT
>JAWQFY010000995.1:0-16063 GCA_037055185.1 Capillidium rhysosporum
CACTACTTAGCATAAAACTAATTTATAATCATATTTTACTAAGTATTATTTAGTATAAACTGATTTATAATCATACTTTTACTAATTATTATTCAGTAAAACTTATTTATAATCACTTATTACTAAGTATTAACTTTATTATAAAATAATTTGTAATTAGACTTTTACTAAGTATTTCTTAATATAATGATTTATAATTAAAGATAAAACTTAGTATAGCTTAGTTATACTTAGCAACTAAATAAAAAAGTATATAAAAAAAACTGAAAAGTAAAGTTAAAGCTTTGCTTGATATTTTAATTATAATTTTATATAATAAATAACTTATTATTAATTTTCTTTTACTAGCTTTATTAATTTCATATTAGAGTTTTTTACTAAGATATCAGAACTTTCTCCTAAAATTATAAATTATTTATCCTATTTTCTGTTTTTGTCCTATATGAACTACTCTGTTCATCTAATATATAGATGGTTAGGTCTAGAATTAGTCAATTATATAGATATTAATTATGCCTAGACTAAGTTTCTTCACCAGTGGAATCAACTACTATCACTACCCCTTACCTGGCATCACAATTATAAGTTTTTATTTTAATACAATTATTAATTTATTATATTAATATTAATTAAATTTTTAATTACTAATAATATTTAATTAAAATTAGTATATTTTTATATTTAATTTAAAAAGTTATAATAACTTATATATAAAATTAAAAAAATTAAAAATAAAACTAAAAAATTTTTATTTAAAATTTATTATTAAAATATCAAAATTTAAAAAAAAATAATTAAATAATATTAAAATAAACTATAAAATAGTTTAAATATTTTTTATAAACTTAAAATAGTTTTTAATTAAAAATAAATTATAATTTTAAGCAGTTTGCTAATAAAAAAATATTTAATATTTAAAATATTTAAATATTATATAAAATTAAATTTTTAATAACTAAAATATTTTAAAATTTAAAATAAAATAGCAAAAAGCTTAAAGAATTTTCAAAGTAAAATTTAAATTTATTAATTAAAAAAAGTTTAAAAAATGTAATTATTTAAAGTATATTAATTAGTAATTATTTAAATTTAAGTAAAATTAAAATAATAATAAAAAATAACATATAAAAAATTAGATTAATATTAAAATTAGCTATTAAAAAATAATTTAGCTTATAAAGTTAAATAGAAATAAAATAATTAAAAATATTAAAAATATATAATCAACTAAAAAATAATGATAAATATATATAATTACTTAATATTTTAAATAAAATTAAGTTTTTTTAATACATTTTTATAAATATACATTTATTTATTATTTTTAAGTAGATAATATAAAATATAAAATATTTAAAAATTTTAAATATTTATTAAACTATAATAAAAAAACTATTAAGTACTAAAATATAAAAAATTAAATAAATAACTTAGTATTAAATTTTATTAGTAATTATAAGCTTATTAATTAAAGCTTTTATTAAAAGTTTTAAAAAATATTATTTAAAAATTATAAAAAAATATACACTTACTATTTGGCTTAGCAAAAGGCTAAACTACTATACTATTAAAAATTATAAAGTATTTTACTAATAGTTTGTTAATAAAGTTTATAAAAAGGTACTTATAAAGTAAAAGAAATATAATAACTATTTTTAAAAAAAAATTAGCTAAAAAAAATTGCATAATTAATAAAAAATAATTCTAAATAATATTCTTTTATAATTTAGATAAAAAATATTAAATAAAAATAAGATATTACTATCTAACTTATTACAGTTAAGTTAGTAAAAAAATATTAAACTTTCAAATAAGTTAATAAATATATACTTATAAGATAAAGCTGCTAAATATAATATATTTATTTATATTTAAATATCTAAAATATTAATATTAAAATTTAAAAAAGATAAAACATATCTATATTTATATGTTTCATTTTTTATTTAATTTAAACATATATTTTTTAAATTAATTTTATATAATTGTATATAAACTATTATAAAATTTTTCTAAAACTTTAATTGCTGCATTTTATTAAATTAAATATAAATAAAAAGTAAACATAAATTTACATAAGTATATATCTGCTACTATATTAATAAAAAACAGTTTTTAATTTTAAAGGTTAAGAAAAATATATATTAACTATAATTTTAACCTATTAAATACATAATAGTTATATAATTTATGTTAAAAAGATTTTTTACTACTATAAATTGATTTTTTAGAATTTTATAAATTATTTTAAGAAACACCAATTTTTAGTTACAAATTGAAATATTTATTTACATTATAAAATAGTACATTATTTATTTTAAGCTAATATTAACTTTTTAAAGTAAATAATATAGTGAAAATATCATATATATGGTTACACAATTGCTTTTTCTTTATTAAAGAGCTTCTTACTGCCCTAATACTAAATCAGTTAGTATTATATTGTGAACAAGTTATAAGCACAGCACTTTACATTACTCAACTTTATTATTCGATTTTTAAATAGGAACTAGATTTTATAAAAATCTATTCACTATGAAAAATGAGGAAATGATACTGTATTTCAACTTTACTATAAGCTGATGTTTTATAACCGGTTTGTTAATTTGTACCACAGCCCGCTTTGCTCTCAATTATTCTTAGTAAAAAAATGAACTATTGGAACAGGTTTTTCCTCAACTTTGTAAAAGTTTCGGTCCCTCCAATTTCGAATTGAAGTCTATTTTTCATAAGTTCACGTGAGGCATACGATTTATACCACCAAGAACCACTTAAATCTTGTATAAAAATGGATTTAAAACATTAGCCGAATATGAAGCAAAAAACCTTTTAGCAAAATTTTCAAGTGTAAAAAGTATACAAATTTATTTTTGATTATATTTCGTTAGCTATGTAAATCTGTACATCCTTTTAATTTTATCTACACAACTTTCTAAAAAGAGGCAAAGGGTTTAATATTAATTAAAATTTTAATTTCGGCCCATTAGAATCCGTTTCAAAAGTACAACGAATGGACTTTTTGTGGTGAATTTGATGGAAAAATTGTTCTTGAAAAGTTTTAAGATTAGCCAACTTTTGACCATAAAAGTTATTATTTTTTTGGATTCGAAACCCGCAAACCATCTAACAATAAAAATGAGCAAGTTCGGATTGAAATGTTTTAGAAAATCGGTTGAAAAGCTTAAGGATCGAGATTATCTTTTATTTATCACACTTAGCACAACACATCATAAAAATTATAGGCAACTATCACAAATATACAGCTACGACTTCTTTACACCATTTATATAATTAATATTACAGGTTAATAGACGATGTCGACAGTTAGAGAGTACATAGATATACAGCATGTGATAGTGAGACTGACTGGTATGAAGACTATGGAGCCGGAGGGCACGGTAAAGACGGTGTTGGAAACTCTAGTGTTCATAACAACGCAGCTAACGAAGCTTATAGCACCGTTAGCTTCAGGAGTAGCTACCTACCTATTACTTTCACGAGGGTTGATATCCAACTTAGAGTTAGGGTTAGTAGTATGGTCAGTATTGGAGGTTGTGTTTTACTTTTATTGCTGGTACATCCACCGAAAGTTATCAAAAACGACTTATGGAACGAATTTGTCGGATGAGAGACGTAACCAGTTAGCTAAAGAGATGGTTGTAGATGGGCACTGCCCCTACTCCTTGATTTCCAAATGGTTCTTACCACTACAAGATTCCCCCGTAACTGTAAGCCAGTTGGAAACTTGGTTAGCGTGGGCTTTCTTCAACAAGGAGGTAAATATGTTGAACGAAAAGGAAAGTGAAAGGTTACAATGTTACGTAGAAACATGTAAATGTAAGGCGATTTGTGAAATCCCAACCACCGATAAATTTGACCGTAAACCGATGCGGTTAACTTTGGACCCTGTATTAGTGCAACACAAACCAATGGTATTTTATACCGCCATATGTTTGCTACAGACGGTCGGTGCTGGAGTGTTGATGAGTTTAGGTTTCCACTGTTATACTTTAATTGAATCAAATTATACATACTGGATTTACGAGCCAACTAATATAGATCGTAGTAAACCACCTATCTTTTTTATCCACGGAATTGGTGTAGGTGTATCCATGTACGTTAAGAAAGTGTATGACTTACAACGTATGCATCCCAACCGACATATCATCCTTTTAGAACTGCCCTACGTAAGTTTGACTCCAGTATCCTCAATCCAATCACTTGAGGTGACAGTGGATGCTATAGCCGAGATATTTAAACTCTACAAACTACCACCAGCCTCCTTTGTAGGTCATAGCTACGGAACAGTGATATGTAGCTGGGTAGCTCAATTCCAGCCTAAACTTGTTCATAAGTTGACTTTAGTGGACCCGGTATGTTTCGCTATGTGGGAACCTGAACTTACTCGTAACTTCATGTACAACCAATCTCCATCCTTCGTCCACAGGATGTGTCAGTTTTTTGTGAGTAAAGATGTTTTTACCGCTAACACTATTGGAAGACACTTCCAGTGGTATCGAAATATTCTACTACCTAGTGATATCACCAGACCCTGCCAAGTCTACTTGAGTAGGTACGACTTCATTATCAACGCTCCTTCCACTTATAAATATTTAATCAACTCAACACTTAGACATCCAGACTTAGATTTGAAGGTGCATATGATCGATGAAGTCACTCACGGTTCCTACCTCATTTCAAAATCGCATTCCAAGTTGGTGTTATCTAACGTTTAAATTAAAATTTAATTTAAATTCAGAAAGCTTCCATATTTAATACCATTTTTGGTTATTAATGTACCGGGATGCTTGCCAAAGGTATCGGTTTTAAGATACCAGTAAAAGTGACTTGGTAAACCGATTCTGTTATACTTTATAGTATATTTTTTTAGCTAATAATAAAGGAACATTGTGTACAGAACATATAAATATAAATTACCGATATATTATTAAATTTTATTAAAAAATGGTTTGGCATTTCTAAAATTTAACAAAATGTTCGTAATAAGTATCAAAAATACTTATGTACAGTTTTCAAGGTATTTAAAAACTTCTGGTTTAAGTACAACGAATTTAAATTTAATTTAATATGATTTATCCAGTAAACTGGTAATTATAGCAAATCGAATTACTTAATACTGTTAATATATGACTACTTTAACAATACTAATCAATTCAGATTATTCACATATCTTATATCGAATTGGAATTTCAATAAAACTTTCGTAATTAGCTTTAAATGAAGTTTGAACATCTACGCTGTAAAATTATATTTAAAATTGGAAAAATTTTAAAACGGTTGTACCGATAGTTGTTTTTAAAATATTGGTATCAAATATCCTTTCGAAGTTAGTTGCTTTAGAACTGCAAATCGCTACATTAGCAACTAACATTTTCTATTCATTCATTACTTTCTCTTCATCTCACTTTAGCTAATTATAAACTTCATATCGGATATTTTAGCACTGTTACGTAAAGAAGTTACTAAACGTTGGTTAAAGCAACAAAAATGAATAGCTGTACGGATGCTGCCCTTCCAGAAACGACTGTATCTAGTTATCTAAAAGATTTTAAATCTATTTAATTAAATAGTATATAAACCACCAAATTTGATAGGGTAAAAATACATTTACAATAGCTGCTGTTAGTTTTTATTGAACTAACAAATTAACCAATTAAAATCGGTTACTTACAGCGTGTTCAAGCTTTTTCGCCTTAGAAAATCCTTTGGAAACCAAAAATTGATGGTTTTTTGATATCTCATATGGTGTTCTGTCTCTCTTCCAGACTTTTACTTTGAAAAATTCTGCAGGGTACCTTCTATTCTAGTGATAGGTTCTCAAATCTAACTTTGCTCATTAATACTTAAAGTGTTTTTCAATGATTGACATTTTGCTGCATAGATTCTTTAATTACACAATCTTAAACGTATGCTAAAAATAAGCTATTAAGCTTATCACTAAAAGTTTGTTCTCTGGGCAAGGCAGTTTTAGCTATTTTTTTCTAACTAGTCATATGTTAAAATACTCTATTAATCTCTGATTACTGTAATCTTTACTAGTATATTTTGCTTAATCTTTACAAATATATTACTAATTTATAATGCTCTTATTTTAGTTAAAATTCCTAGAAATTTTGCCTATTCCTACAAAGATATTACAAATATATTAGTAAATATAATCTAGCTTTTAAAATTTTTTAATTTTTAAATTAGTTTATATTAGTTATAGATTTTTTTAATTTTTATTTTAGATTTATAAATCTAAAATAAAAAATATTTTGTTTTAATCTTTATTTTTCAACTTATAAGCTATTAAAAACTTATAATTTATTTTTTCTAATTCTTTTTATTAGTTTTTATCTTTTTATTATAAATATTTTTAATTTTTAATTTTTTTTATAGTTTATAAATAAAATAATAAAATATTTTATATATATAATTATATTAATTAAACTTTTATAATTTAGCTTAGAATTTTATACAATATAAAAGTAATACTATATAGATAGTTAAAATTGTATATTAAATTTAGTTTAAATTGCTTTAATTAAAAATATTTTCATAAAAAAACTTAGGATGATTAACACTATTAGCAGAAATTCCTAACTTTATAACTATAATATAATATTTAAAAACTATTTAAATGTATTAAAAATATATATATTTAAGTATTATTTAAAATAATATATAAAAATTAATAATATTATTAATATAAAACTAGTTTTAATATTTATTAATAGCATATTAAAACTTAATTTAATATAGTATTATTATTTATATAAAGTAAAAAATACTATTTAAAAGTAAAATTTAATTTACTTATTTCTAATAATAATAATAAATTTAAGTTTAAAACTATAGTATTTAATTTTATAACCTTTTTTATATTATTATAAAAGTTTACTTATATTTAAATAATAAAGAAAATTTTAATATTAAAATTATATTTATAAAATTTTTACTTAAGTATTATATAGTATAAAAAAACTAAGTATTTAAAAAAGAAAATATTTTAAGCTATAGTAAAAAATACTTAAAAAAAAAGATAATTTATATTTAATAAACTTTTTTTAATATAAATAAAATAAAAATACCAAATAATACTATTATTTTTTAACATAGCCATTTAATAACTTTTATTATTAATTAGATTATAAATACAATATTTAATAAATAAGTAAATAAATAAAATTAGATTTTAAATTTATTATTTTAATATTTATTATACTTATAAAATTACTTTTATAAATTTAAACTATAAGTAAGTTTTAATTTATAATTTTATTATTAAATTTTATAAAAATAATAGTTAATTTATAAAATAAAAATATATTTAAAATATAACTTAAATTTATAATTAACCTATTTAAATTAATTTATATTAAAATAGAAATATATTTTATAAATAAATATATATATATATAAACTAAAGTAAATATAATTTTACTTATAACTTTTTATATTATTTATAATTTTAGATATATAATTATATTAAAATTTATAAATATATTAATTATTAACTTACTAAAATAAGATATAATATTAAAAAAAGTATATTATAATTATAAATACTTTTTAATTATTTTATAAACCTTTATCTTAATTTAATATTAATTTTATATAATAAAATAATTTTTTTAAACTAAAAAAAACTTTTAATATAATAAATCTACTATATATACTTTAAATATATTTAAATTTTAGATTACTTTTATTATTTTTAAAATATTTTTAGCTTTATAGTTTATTTTTATTTATAAACTAATAATTAACTAAATATACTAATAAAAAAATATATTTACTATTATATAAAAATTAATAATAAAAATACTTAATTTAGTTTTAAATGTTTAAAACTTTATATTATACTATTTAATTTAAAATATATTAAAATAATATAAATAATATAACTTTAATATATATTTATTATTTATAATTAGTAAAAGTTTATTAATTAGTTTTTAAAAAAGTTAAAAGTAAAATTTAAATTTAAAGATAGTATTTAAATAATTATACTAAAGTTATAATAATAATATTTATTTATTTACTTTTATTTTATAAAATATAAAAATATTATTAAAATATTATTTATTATTTATTTAATTTTCTTCTTATTTCAGTTAGTAAAAAATACTTTTATTTTAAATATATATTAAATACAATACTTTTTTAAAATCAGATTTTATTTATTATATTAACTAATTTGTTAAAAAATAATAATAATACAATTAATTTTATTAATTTATACTTATTATTATACTTAAAGCTAAAAGTTAAAATAAAGTTACTTTTTTATATATTTATATAATATTTATTTTTAAATTAATATAAATTTAAAATATAAAATAAAAAGACTATTAAAGTTAAAAAAAGATAATTTTTAATTTTTATTAAAAAAAATAAGTAGTTTTATATTTATTTAAAATAAAAAAGTAATTTTATTAAAGATAAAAATACTAAATATTTATAATACTTAATATTATAAATAATAATATAAATTATTATTAAAATATTATTAAATTTAAATTAAAATAAAATTTCTACTATAATAATAAAATATAATATAATAAAAAATTTAAAATATATATAAAGATATTTTTTATTTAATTTAATAATTTTTTAGTTATATTTATTATTTTTATAATAGTAGTTTAAAGTTATTTTAATTATTATAAAATTATGTTATTTTATAACTAATAAATTTCTTTTTTATTTAATTAAAAAAAAACTAGTATAATTTTTAATTTTATATTATTTCTGCTATTAAAAAGTTTATTTAATTTTAATATATATATTTATTACTACTATTATATAATTTTAATTTTATTTAACTTTATTATTTTAATTAATATTTGTATTTTTAGCTTTTTAATATTTTTATTTTTATTAAAATAAAATACTTTTATTTATATTATTAAATATTTTTTTATATTTCTAACTATATATATAATTAATTTATTTAATATAATAATGCTTTTTATTAACTAACTTTTATTATTTTTAATTAAAAATTTACTAAAAATTTTTAGTTAAAATATAAATATTTAAATTATATAAAGGATTTTTTTTAAACTTTTTAAAAAATTGGTTTAAATACTATTATATATTAATATTAAATATTTTTATACTTAGCTAAAAATTATAATTAAGTAAGATATATATATATATTGTTATTATATAATTTAATAGCTATAAACTGAAAATTAATTCTAAACAGAAGAAGAAAAAATAAACACTTAATTAATTTTATTAGAAATAAAATATTTAATTTATAATTTAAATAAGAAAATTTTTATATTTAGCTAGTTATAGTTAAAGCTATAAGTTTTAAGCATTAAATTACTAATAATTAATTATTAAATTTATATAGCTTTTTATATTACTACTAGCTATATTAAAAGAAGTAGAAATTATTAAATAAATTCTATATAATATATAATTGCTTATTTAAATAAAATTTAGTTTATTATAAAGTTAAACTTATATTATTATTTTAAGTTTACTTTTTTAAATAATATAAATACTTTTTTTATAATACTTTAATACCTATTTAAAATTAGTAAATATATAGCTTAATAATTAAATTTTAAGATTTACTTAATAGAAATTTAAAAGTTTAAAGTAAAAAAGATATTATTTTAATTAACTTAATAAAATTAAATTTTAGCATTATTTATTTATTTAGTATTAAACTTAAAATGGAAAGCTTTATATAATTAATATAAGTAAAATTCTAAATATGAAAGCTTATATTATAGTGAACAGCATTATAAAAATAAAAAGTATATAGATAGTAGAATACCTTTTTCAAGAACTATAATTATGCTACAAAAAGAAAAAAGGAAATTAACTTTTAATAACACTTCGTTAACTATCCTCTATCACTGACTGAATAAGTTGGTTTAATTTCTGTGCTTGTTGCTAATCTTAACAACGTGTTTAATTTTAATAGTTTGATATATTTGAAACCTACCCTAACCTATTTATTCAAACTTTTAACTTTAATTACTTCATATTTTAACCTATAAACAATCAGTTAAATTTTCACTAATTGGTTAAAATTGATTACATTTAACTATATAATTAAAATTGTGAAGTAAGTGTTACTAACTACTTAGTTCTATCTTTTAATTATATAAACTATATAAACAATTTTAAATTTATATATTAAAGATACGTAAAATAACCAAGAAAATTTTCAACATTTCAAAATAATACAATACTTATGCAATTAAATATTATTTCAAGTTATTATGTAATTTATAGCATCTTATATCTTTAGACTTACTTTCAGCTCTGATTTACATTCAAAAATCTAAATGAAATTGAGATAGTGATAGTATAAAAATAGGTAAAAATTTAAATCTATTTCGTAAAATTTGACCAACTAGTCGATTTTATCGATAAAGTTTTAACTGTAGCTTTCAACTCAGTTGATGTAAGAGATTTAGTATCTAAAGTTATCAACAATGTAATTTCAATAGTTTTAAATAGTCAAATATAATGTAAATTTTATTAAAGTTTAAATATTACAGTTAGAGTTTGGTTTAAGCAATGAAATAGTGAATGCAGTAAGTATTGATTATTTAATTTGGAGTAAAGATAAAAGTAGATCCCTACTTATTTAAAATACAATTTAGTACTTTAATTTACTAAACTATTTGAAAAATGTAGTACAGTTACTTACCAGTTTGGAATAACTAACAGTATATATCTGATGAAGTTTCTATATTCTGCTTTTATCAATGAGCTTGAAATTAACAAAAGGAATAAAATCAAGATCGATAAATTGAAAGTTATAGATAGTTAGGTAAAGTTTAAATTATCTAAATAATTGGGTTTACTATTTATATCTATTAATTTGGTTTAAAAAGTTATTTTTTATTATAAGGTGTATAATTAATTAATTTTTTTATTATAATTTTTTGATAGGAGGGTTAGTTTTAGACCATAAGATCAACTTATTCTTTAAAATCAATACTTTTAAACTCAGTTCCAAGTAATGTACAACTAATATGAAATCGTAAGTTACATTTTCTTTTCTTCACTTTAAACATTAAAAAAACAAGTACTGTAATTTTAAGTTTATATTTAATTTTAATATAGTGACAAAATACACTTGAGACAGTATTTTTAGATTTGAATATTTTTTATCCTGTACGATTTATATTTAAACTAGATACTAAATTTAAAAGTATTTATTAATATTTTAATTAAGTAGTCTACATAAAGAATTTACTTTCTATCATCAGTTAAATATCGAATTTTAATAGTTAACTTCCATTTAAGAAACAGAATTTGTATATATAGTATTAATTGAATAAGTGTTATTTTAAGTTTTAAATAAATTTATTTCGAATTAATGAATTTAATAATGATAATTTATTAATGAATTTAAGTTTATTAATTAATATATATTTATATTATTCATTTTTAAAGTACTTAAATGATAGAAAAGTTTCTTTTAAAATTCAACCAATTAAAATTAAAGTTTTCATTAAATTACAATAGTTTTTTGAATTGTGAAAAAGTTAATTTTTTTTAAACACTTTTCAAGATGTTTAGAATCGGCGTACTTACCACTACTACCACTACCAACCAACTTTATAGAAATGTATTAAAAACTTCAGTTAATAAAAATAGTTATTTTAATTTATTATTAAAAAGTACTAAAGTACCTTTCTCTACAACAACTTTCCTTAAATTTAAAAATAACAATTCTAAATTAACTACTTCTCAAGTTGAACATATCCAACCACCTAAAGAACAGTATAAATTAATATACGAAGGACCTTTAATGAAAACTGCTAACTATTTGAAAAAGTTTTCGATCGGTTCCCTTATATTAACTTATTCTTTATCCCCTCTGTTATTCCTGTTGGATAGTGGTATAACTATGACAGTTAAAAGTATTTTATTCGTAGTTGCAATTGCTACTTCAAGTTTATCAACTGCTTTGATCCATTATTGTATTAAACCTTACGTATGTTACCTTAAATTTTTACCCGATTCATTAAGTAAAGAAGGGGAAGAGAAAGGAAAAGTACAGGATGGAACTAAATTCGAATTCACTACCCTCAACATATTTGGAAACCTTACAAGTACTAAAATTGAAGCTAAAGAGTTAACTACTTCCGATAGACTTTTCACTAATTTTAAATTGATTGGTAAAGAGAAATATTTTTATTTACAACTTAATAGGGAAGTAAATGATTCTAAATTGAACCAGTTAACTGATATCGCTAGTGGTAAAACTAACATTATGTTAAATTCTATGGAACAGTTCAATAAGAAATAAATATATCAATTTTATTTATTTATTATTTATTATTTATATTAAAAATTACCTTTTAAAATAAATTTATTTATAATATTAAAAAGAAAAACTTTTTATTTAAACCTTAAACTCTTATATTTATGTATTATTATCTCATTAATTAATATTCTAAGCTTGTACTCTAGGCTCCGGTTTCTTATTAGTAGCTGGCCATACTCTAATAGTTCTACCTAGATATTCAGTTTCATTAAATCCTTGAACAGCAACTTCTACATCCTTTTCATCTACTTCAACAAACCCGTACCCTTTACTTCTACCTGAAGCATCTAAAGGTAAATAAGCTGATTCTACTTTAACTTTAGTTTGAAAATGGTCGAACAAAGTTGATTTATCAACTTTCCAATTTAAATTACCGACGAATAACGATCTGGTAGTATAGTTAGAAGTTTGTAAGAAAGGATGTACTAGTTGAGGGCGGAGGAGTGAACGGAATATCATTTTTATAAATAATGTTGTTTTTCTAAAAGTTTTAGTTAAAAAAATTTTTAATCTGAGCTTTTAACTCAGTTTTTTCATAACCTTTTTTATTTTTAGATCAAATCAAAATTAGATAAGATGAGATTTTATCTTAGATAATTAGAAATTTTAATTCAACTGAATATAGATTTCAAATTTAAAAATGTTATATATAGCTTATATAGCTGTTTGATTAAATGATTTAAAAGGGTATTGTAGTTTATAAAGAAAGTAGCTGTTATCTTTTTATTACAGTTTATAATAAAATTTAACTTTTATTTAATTGTTTAGTAATAAACAATTTAATTTAATTTTTATTTTCTAAATTTATTTAAATCAGTTATAATTAATTAAAAAAAGTTATATTTAACTAACTGCTTTATTTAAATTTATTAAAATTTTATTATATTTATTATATTAAAATCTTTATCTAACTTTAGAAAATACTAAAATTTTAAGTTAAAATATTATCAGTTTGTTTAAAATTAAAATTTTAATATTAAAGTATTAATAAATTAAAACATACCATATTTTGCTATTAAATATTTTAATTTTTATTAAGTTATATTTCTAAAAATATATTATTAAAATTTAAAGTTATTTTTTATAATTAGTACTAATATTATTTAAATAATTTTTTTTAAATAATAATATTTTAATTAAAATTTTATAAACAGTTTTTTAATAATACATTTAAAAATTATATATAGATTAATAATATATATAGATATAAGTATATATTTTAATAAATAGTTTTTTATATTTAAAATAATATAATTAAAATTTAGGTTAAAAATTAGTAAAATATAATACTACATTCTTATATATTAATATATTAAATTATATTTATATTAAAATTTATTTAAAAAACTTTATAACTATTATAAAAATTTATATAATAATTTAAACTCTTGATAAAATCTTTAATTTTTAATACTTTAATTATTTAAAAAGTTTATTTAACTTTAAAATTTAACTTTAAAATTTAACTTTAAATCTACTAAAATTATTAAAATTAGTAGTAGTATTATATTTAACTTATTTAATACTTTTAAGTTTATATATTTTATCTTAGCTAAAATATTAAATTTATAAAATATAAATTATTAATTTAGATAATAAAATTTAGATTATTCTTTATTTAAGTAATATTTTAACAAATTTTATATATTACTTTTTTATATTAATAGTTAATTTTTTACTAATATTTAATATAGTTATAAATTTTATATTTTAATTTTTTAAAAAATTTTTCTAAGCTTTTTAATATTAGCTTTTACTAAATAATTTTAAACTTTATTTTAAAAGTTAATTTATTATATTTTTTTATATTAAAACTTTTTGTAATTTTAGCAAAATTTAATAATAAAAATATTTATAATAGTATTACTAAATTTAAAACTATTTAAATTTTATTATAAGTTAAAATTTTATATAGCTAAATAATAATAATAATAAAGTAGCTTTTATTAGTTTATAGTATTTTTATTGTTTTAATATTTTAGTTTTTTTAATACTTTTTTCTTTTAATTTAAAATTTAAATATTTTATAAAAATAATATTTTAAGCTAAAGTTTAAAATATTAGTAATTATACTTTTTATATAATATAAAACTAATTTAATACAATATTTTTAATTTAAATAAATTTAATATCTATTTATATTTTATTAATAAAATTTTAATAAGTAAATTATATTATATAAAAATAGTTTTATTTATATAAATAATAGATTAATTTTTATATACTATATTAATTAAATTTTAACTTTTTAGTTTATAAATTTTATTAAATTTTGATAAAATAATTATAATATAAAAATATTTTATAATTAAAAATTTTAAAATTAGTTTAAAAATTATTAAAACTATAAAAATAAAAAAGCAGTTATATATATAAAGATAATATAAATTATAAATTATTTTAAGCTAAAATTAAGTAAAATTAAAAGATAGCTAAAATATATATTTAATAAATATATAGCTACTACTTTTAATATTAGTTAATTATAAAAATAGTATAGTATAATTATAAAGAATAGAAGATTATTACTAAAATAATTAATTAAAGTAAAGTTTTTAATATTAAAAAAATTAACTTTAAAAATTAAATTAAATTAAATTATAATTATTTTCTTTAAATAAAAATTATTTATATTTTACTTTATATTTATATAATTTAAATAAAAAATATTTAAATTTTTTTTTAATTATTAGCTTTTTTTTAAAAAAACTATTATTAGTTTAATAATAAAACTCCTATTTTTAGTAAAATAATTAAAAATTAAGCTATAGCTAACTAAAATAATTTAATATAGTTAAATATATTTAAAATTCATTTTAATTTAAATTAAATATATTTTTATTTACAAATTTAAAAATACTAAATATTATAGCTTATATATTATTATTAATATATTTTATTAATAGTTAGTTTATTATTATTATAAATCTAAAAGCTAAAATAATATAAATATTTTAAAGCTTAAATATATTTAAAATCTATAAAATAGTTTATTAAATTAAAAGTTTTTTTAATTTTTTAAAAATTAGCTTTATTATATAAAAAGGTTTAAAGCTAAAAAATAAATATTTATAAAATATTTAAATATATATATATAATAATTATTAAACTTTTATACTATAATATTTTAGAAAATATTAATATATATATACTTTTTTTTTAATATAATAGTTTTAAAAGTTAAATAAATTAAGTATAGTTATAATTATACTATTAAATATATTTGTATAAATTTAAATAAACTTATAATAATAAATATAAGTATAAAATTTAAAATATAAATTAAATTATACTTTACTTAAAACCTTATAATTATATTATTAAAATATATTTTAATTTATATTTGTAGGTAAAAGTTATACTATTTATTATATAAATACAAAAAATATAAAATTATAATTTTAAAATATTAACTTATTATATTTTAAAATAAAAGTATTTTTATTTAGTTTAATTTGTTAGCTTTTTTAACTATTAATTATAAAATTTTAAATTTAAAGTTAGAAAATTATTTAATTTAGTATTTTAATAATTTAATTAGCTATTGATAAATTAGATAATACTTAAAAACTTAAAGTATAATATATATTATAATTATGATTAGTTTATTATTAAAGAAGAAAGATTATAGCTTAGTAATTTATAATAAGCTTATTAATAAAATAAAATAAAATAAAAATAAAAAAAATTTATTAAAAAAGCTTAAAAATTACTATAATTTAAATAATATCTTTAAAATGTAAAAGT